>CM035107.1:28468482-28681895 GCA_020205505.1 Panax japonicus | reverse complement strand
GGGATAAAATATTGATGATGGACTTTTAAATTCATAGATGTTAGTAGATTTCATTCTCTACTTAACTTCTCTAATGAATTATTGTTTCCGCTGCAGTTGTTGATTTAAAACTGGTTGTCTATTGTATTCTATTAGATTTTTCCCTGTTGAAGACTAAGGATAATTTGTTGTACATTATCTTAGTCATAATATTCTTTACTGGGCTAGTTGAGCTCACCCTTTTTCTTGTTATTCTATTTTTCTTCTCAGGAGACGAGAATGTAGCGAGTACGAGTCGGGGGATGTAATGATGGTTTTAAAGAGAGTTGTTTAGTAGTCCTCACCATTTTTGTAAAATAATGTATCAATAATTATGATGGGTATTTATTTGTATGTGGATATTATCTAGACGGCAATAGTTTATATGTTGTAATAATAAGGTTGTAGTTATTTCTGTACCATGTATTTGGCGACTCAGAATGGGTTGGATGGAATGGACCTATTTTGGGGGCGTCACAGTTGGTATCAGAGCTTAGGGATATGATCTCTAGCGGAGACCGGGGAATAGAACCAGGAGGGGAGAGACGAGTAAATCCTTCGCTAGTGTGTCCTACCTAAGCTTATTTGTTGGTCGGTCATAATATAGGGGTATTATGTGATTTGTTAATTTGTTTAATTAACCCTTGTTTTATGGCAGTATTTGAGAATGTCGACTAAAATTCGGCTCCCACCGGTACAAGAGTAGCTATATGTGAGCTCACAAGTGTTTAAAATGATAAAGCACTCAGTATATTGCAAGTACGGAGCAAATTTGACAGGGCTTCCTCCCTCTTTCCCTTCTTAAAATGGCCACCCAAGCCCTCTATTTATAGAGGGGGGGAGCCGCAGGTGTACCTACGGCCAGTCACAGGTGTACCTGAGGCTGCCTGGGTTGCCCCAAGTTTCTCGGGTCGCATCGTCTCGCAGTACATGCACGTAGGCACTGCAATGTCCGTTCGAACTTTTAGAATTGCAATATGGGCATCCGACTGAGGTATGTAGGACCTATTTTGAACCGCCGTTGTCGAGAGTTGTACAATGGCATATGATTAGAGGTTGTACAAAGTCATGAAGATGGGACGGTGCCCTCCGGTCTTTAAGCTTCAAATTCTATCCGTTGCCCTGCACAATAGTCACTTGGGATTGGTTTTCCTTGATTCTTGTGGGACATCGTTGTGTAGAAAGGTGTATATGATATGTTGAGACGGTGTGATATGGCTTTAGAGTGGCGAGATGATGCCTTTGCCCCTCACCTGAGTTATCACCGGTTTGGGCTGATAAAGCAGATGTTGCTCAGGGTTATTGTTGAGATTGGACTGCTGCAAATGTTGAAGGTCCTCAGTGTCAACTCTAAGGTGTGCTTGTCCTCTCTGTGTTATCTACGGGTGTAGGGTTTCGACACAGAAACTCACAGCAAAAATAGAAGAATTTAAACCAAATTCGAAACCCTAAATAGGATCCATACGAAAAACAGTTAATTCAGTGGTTAGAAATTATACCGATTAAGAAAGCGATTAAACGATGCGGTTGTATCTCCAAGGCCTTTCAAACGAACTGCGTCTCTACGATATCCACACGAACGCTCCACGAATCGTCCTACGATCTGCAGAAGAAGGAATCGCGGTACTAGCCACCAAGGATGAGGATTTTTGAAACTGTTTTCTCTAGTCTTTCTCTAAGAGCGGCTAGGGTTTTTGTTTTTTGATTGTTGTTTTAACTAGCTGCTATATATCATATATATAGTAGTTAAAAGGTATTAATCAAAACCTAATTTCATAAAATCCGAATTTATATATATATCTCTTAATTAAGTCTTACTTAATTAATATACATATATACAAATTATCCTTTTAATTTAAATTCGTGAGTTAAATACTATTAATCATATTAATATATTTAAATCCTTAAAATTTAAACTAATTCCCTTTTAAATTATGTTCTATGTGTGTGACCCTATAGGTTATTATTACGTGGCAATAATTTTAAAATCATATTATAAAATTATAAACAGTGAGCGACATCTAGTAATGCATCACTGCTACTCAAGTAATAATAAGATCGATGATTCGATGCAACCTTTTTCGTGACTAATATTTCAATGTAATTTAATCCTTTTAACCTTAATATCCTAGATTAAACTCGAGTCATGGAATGTGTCATACTCTTCATAATTTAATATGAGTTTTCTTGATCAATGAGTAGACTATATGAAACAAATCACTATTTGAGCATGGTCATGCATTTAATAGTCCTACTCAATCAAGAGGCCTATGGATATCACCCATAACATATAGGATGGTTAAATTCCATCTATATCACTCATATTTCTCACATGATTCATGATGAAACCAATAATCACCTTTATAGTCCACCCTATTAAAGGTGACATTTGATGATATCAAAGTACATAAATTCTTGTGTAGTAATATAGCAATTTCAGGTCGGAGTACCATTACATCATTGTCACTATGAGAATTCCTAATGACACTTCGCATAATGCTCCATATAGAATTCTCATGGTGGGTCTGTCCAGTACATCGTTCTCTAACATGTACGTATGCATTGACTTAATATCTCATATATTTATGACCAATGAGATTTGGTCATCAGTCAATCCACATACTAGTCTCAATGCATCATTGTTGTCCCATCAACAATGATACTCGACTAGGGACATTTAAGAACAACGATACTAATTGTAATTATATAATCTCATGTTCAAGTCACATACTTGAAACTATATAATTTGTATCACTATTCTAAGGAATTTTATTATGTTAACAATTATATTACGCATTAAATAAAACCATAATAAAATCATATATTTATTCAATCAAATATAATATCAAAACGTTAAGCAATTATATCAAATAATTGGCCTCTAGGGCATAAACTTTAACACCGGGTTGGTACTGGGTGTCTCGTTGTGAGCGTCGAGATTAAAGTTGGTTGCATTTGAAATAAACATTTACGGGGTTATCGCTGGAACTACATTCCTTGGGGTGATCACCTAGGTTGGTAGCTATTCCCATGATTGGGACTGAGACTGAATACCTCAGGGTTATCTCCGAGATTAATCAGTCTTCTCCGATGTGTGTTCCGGTATTGGATCTGCACGCCTCGAGGTTATCTCCGAGGTTGGAATTGTTACTCCCGATGTGTGTTCCAGGGTTGATGCTGAACTGCCGGTAGTATCCAAAATGGATATGAACTGTCATCCATGGTTCCCTCTTGAAAGACGAATATGTCCTCCTACAATATTAGTGATAGGTGTGCAAAACATTTCGAGTGTCTACACCTGCTTAAAACCATTATTTAACAAAAAATTACTCAGTCTTTCATACCAAACTCTAGGGGCCTATTTTAAACCATATAAGGCTTCATGAAATTTATAAACATATTCAGGATGACTAAAATCTTCAAAGCCAGGAGGTTGTTTAACATAAACTTCCTCTTCTATAACACCATTTAAGAATGCAGATTTGACATCCATTTGAAATAATTTAAAATTTTTATGGCATGCAAATGCTAATAACATACGAATAGATTCAATTCTAGCAACAGGAGCATATGTTTCATCATAGTCAATAACTTCCATTTGATTATACCCTTGTTCAACTAATCTTGCCTTGTTTCATACAATAATTCCACTTTCATCAAGTTTATTATGAAATACCCATCGAGTTCCAATAATTATAACATCCTCGGGTTATGGGACTAACTCCCATACTTTGTTTCTGGTGAATTTTTCCAGTTTGTCTTGCATCCATTATCCAGTCTTCATCGAGTAAAGCATCTTTTATATTTTTAGGTTCAATTTGAGACAAGAAAGATAAGTGACTAGCTAAATTATGTGATTGTGATCTAGTGATAACTCCTTTATCAATCTTACCAATAACATTTTCTATAGGATGATTTTTAATAATGTGAGACTCTTTGGGATTTTCAGTTGAGGGTTTGGGTTATCAAGAGGATTCTCATCAATAGGTGGAGATGCATTATCTAGTTTCGGTTTTTCCATAATTTTGAGAATATCTTCAATGACAACATTATTATCAACAAGTTCTTTATATTTTGGAGGAGGCTGAGTTTCATCAAAAGTCACATTCATTAATTCTTCCACAAGTAGACTTCTTTTGTTAAAAACTTTGTATGCTTTACTATTAAGAGAGTATCCAAGAAATATTCCTTCATTAGATTTGGGATCAAATTTCAATAAATGTCCTTTGGTGTTTAGAAAAAAAAATTTGCTCCCAAAAACACGAAAATAGTTTATTTTTGGAGTTCTTTTATAATAAAGCTCATAGGAAGTTTTGAGCAAAATAGGTCTTAATAAAACTATGTTTAAAATGTAACATGATGTTGCCACAGCTTCAGCCCAGAAATATTTTGGAAGACGATATTCATTCAACATGGTATTAGCCATTTCTTGCAAAGAATGATTTTACCTTTCAACTACACCATTTTACTGAGGTGCACAAGGAGCAGAAAAGTTATTACTTATACCGTTCTCATCACAGACCATAATGAAATCAGAATTGTCAAATTCTTTTCCTTGATCAAATTGAATATATAGAACTCCCCTGTTGATTTTGAATCTTAGAAAATCAACACCACCCATGCTATGTTTAGGGATAAGTCCAACAAGGTCCATGTGTAAATTGTGAAACAACCAATGTAAATTGTGAATAATCATCAACCAAAACTAGAATGTATACAACACCACCCATGCTATGTTTAGGGATAAGTCCAACAAGGTCCATGTGTAACAATTCTAATGGTCGAGAGGTTGACACAGTAAATTTAGGTTTATGTGATGCATGAATTTGTTTTCCTAATTTGTAAGCTTCACAAATGTGATCTTTAAAGAATTTTAATTTAGGAAGACCACGAACATGTTCTTTAGAAGAAATATTATTTATAAGTTTCATGTGGATGTGTTCTAGTCTGCGATGCCATAGCCAAGGATCCTCATTTGCAAATACAAGACAAATGTTATCTAAATGGGAGTATGCAACTAAGTCACAAGTATACACATTTTGATATCTAGGACAAACTAAAATCAATTTACCGGTTTGATCAAAGATAGAGCAATTATATGTACTAAAGGATATTTTAAAACCACTATCACAGAGTTGACTGATAGATAAAAGATTTTACCCGAGTCCAGTGACTAACTGAACGTTGGAAATGGTTATGTGGTTATTAACAACACATCCAACTCCAATTATTTTACCTTTATTCTTATCTCCGAAAGTTACCTCACCAAAGTTTGTAGCTTGCATATTTCTTAATTTGGAGTTGTCGCCAGTCATATGTCTTGTGCAGCCACTATCAAGATACCATTTGCTTTTATTTAGATCAGTTGCAAGACATACCTGCAATGTATGTACTAATTTTACAAGATGGTACCCTTTAATATGAAGGGTCCTTAGGGTGAGTTTTCCATTTTGTATAAGGAGCATTTGAAGTTTCCTTTACAAAACTTGGCATAGGATAATCAACTTTATTAGAAAAAAGTATTCTATAAGTAACTGGATTATGGGAAGTATGATAATGTTGTTAATGAAATTCTCTTCTTGTGATAGTTGGTGCATTATATGTTCCTTTGGGAACCCAAATCATTTTTTCTTTATAGTTTCCATTTCTAGCATTGCACATATAGAAGGAATGACAATTTCTGTTGCAATAGGAACATTTCATAAAGGGAGATATATGACTTTCTTTTTCTTTGATTTTAACATGATATAGTCCTTTGTCTTTTGATTAACTTGTTTCTCCAGTATATCCTAAACCTTCTTTATTAAAGCTACATTTTTGCTGATTTAACATGACATCAAGATTTTCTTTTCCTTTTGTAAATTTATAAATTATAGTATTCAAATCTTCACGTTCTTTAGTTAAGCTTTCAATTATGGAATTATGTTTTTCTATTTCTAATTTTAAAAGTGAATTTTCATCTCTAATTTCGTAAATTACTGTTTGATCTTGTACTTGATTATCTTCATTGATTATATCAAGTATTGAATTTTCAATTTCAAGATTTTCAATTGAGATAATAAGTGATGAATTTTCTATTTCAAGATTTTTATTTATTTTCTTAAATTGTTCTAATTCTTCTTCATTTTTTAAGTTTACTTCATTTAAACTTTCGTTGATGATAATTAAGTTGGCATTTTCAATTTCAAGACTCTTATTTATTTTTCTTAATCTTTCTAACTCTTCTTTTAATAATTCATTATTTTGGTGTTCAGAATTTACCTCAAATCTTAGCGATGAGTCATTATCTGCCATTAAGCTGAGATTTGCAATTTCTTCGATTTAATCAGCAGTTTCTTTCTCGTCATTTAGATCCCATCCTTCCTCAGCCACAAGATTTTTGTTGTTGGCCAGTTTTGGACAATCCTTTTTGAAGTGTCTAGGCTGCTTGCATTCAAAGCATGTATTTGAATTTTCATTTGGATTGGTACTTCTGAAGTTGTTTTTATTGGCTTTAAAATTTCCTCCTTACGTCTTTGGCTTGAAAATTTGTTTGCTTTTGAAGTTGGTGAAGTTGTTGTTTGTCTTCATAAAGCCTTTGCCATATTTTCTTGCCTTGTTTTGAATTATTCTCCTGAGTTGTCTGGACAATAAAGCAACTTCATTGTTGTCTAGACTTAGGAGTTCTTCATTTAATTCTTCATCATTGAAGGCTATTCCTTTCTTTTTGAGATCTGTGTCTGATCCGACTTTTTTGACGAGCATGTCGACTTCGTGGGCACGAAGATGTTCAATGAGATTATCCATAGGACATGTGGTTAGATATTGCATTTCTTTGATTGTTGTAACCTTCATTTTCCAGATGGATGGAGGGCTTTGAGAATTCTTTTGTTTTTCTCATTTGTAGTGTAAGCCTTTCCCAATTGTTCTAGCTCATCAATGATTCTGGAAAATCGTATTTCCATATCAATGATCTTTTCTCCTTCCTCAAGCTTTAAACTTTTATACTCCTGAATTAGAGCATCTTTTTTGGTTTCTTTGATATGATTGGTACCTTCATAGGTTACAATCAATTTTTCCCAAATTTCTTTTGCATTTTTGCAGTTGCTAACTCTTTTGTATTCTTTTTTTAATCAAAGCACTAGTCAGGACTTGTTCTGCTCGGGATGCAATATTCATGATTTCTTCTTCTCCAGTGGTGAATTCAAAGATGTCTTTCTTGATGGTCTTTTCTCCTTGGATTTTGATTAGAATTTGTACTCCTCGTTCGATGGCACACAAAATTTTGATTCCTTGGGATTTGGCATAGATTTTGAATATGTTTTTCCAGGTGGCAAAGTTTGTACCTTCAAATAGTGGAGGTCTGGACATAGACAGTCCTTCTCCGCAACCAGTAGCATTGTAGGCCATGGATCTACTCTGAGGTATGCTTGTATACTCAACAAACAAGTTAAAGACAACCGCTCTGATACTAATTGGAAGTCCAATAATAATCTAGAAGGGGGGGGGGGGGCTTGAATAGATTATTACAAGTTAAAAAATTATATTAGGCCTTTTTGAACTTTTTAATAGTTAATTTGCATTTTTAGAAATTAGCATGCAAGATAACAAAAATTCAATCACACAATGCACATAGATGTATCTGGTTCACAACATACATCCCTTGGTATGTTGCTACGTTCAGTCTCAAGTCCATACTTTGAACTTGAGATCCTATTACTACCAGTAATAAAAACTCCGTCAACAGGCGGAGAAGCCTTCACCTAGTTTTATAGATAAACTTCCAACTTTTTCAACTATTCTATCTTGGACAACAAGCTTCCCGCTCCCTCCTTAAGTTTAGTTGTTCCTCCTTTTGAGTTCAGTTCTATTCTATGATCTGGTCTTGAAACAACACTTTCTTCCTCACCTCACAAGTACACTAGAGACCCAACTTCCCGCTGACCTCTCTAAGACTCTGGTCTTGATCAAAGAATTACTCATCTTTCTCACAGGTACATAAAATAAACTAACTCTGACATTTTCTCTTTTTACAAATGAATTTACAACAATGTGCTTCTCAAATAAGCAGATAAGAATTTAGTATAGATGGATGCTTCTTAAATAAGCAGATATTAATTTAAGAACAAATATGTATATATAGAAGTTGAAAGACTTTTATATTTAAAGATATGCTTCTTTGAAAGCAGATAAAGATTTATGTTTAGATCAAATGATGCTTCTAATTAAGAAAATATATAAAATATGCACAGTTATAAAAGTTCAAGTAACTTTTATGTTTTTGATAAAAGCTTCTTAATGAAGCAGATAAGTTAATTTTATCTTTAGCTCAATAATGCTTCGGTTTAAGCAGAGATAGGATTTTAATGCACCTTATAAAGAATTATTAATTCTTTAAAATAAAGAGTGTTTTTCTATGGATTATATAAAATTGTTTCTCAGATAATCTTTAACAAGTATTATATGAAAGATTCTTATGTATCAATACTTGTATAAAAAGAGTAAATCAATTCAAACAATATTTATCAAGTAGAATATTTAAGTCAGTTAAGCATAAACTAATATAGCAAATATTATTGCTTAACTCAGATAGTATATAAGAATATTTTATCTATTATGTGAACCTTTATAAATAATGTTACTTAGTACTATAAGGAATCGTACGGTTCGAATTCCTCTTGGTAGAGGTGTATCTCCGTAGCCTTGCGGCGTCTAAGTACGACAAATTTTATAATTTTCACAATTGATATTTATATAAATATTTTCAATAGATCAATACAATTCTCAAATCCAGTTCGGATGACTTCTCTTTTTGGAGAAGTATCTCAATGTCTTTTTGAGCTATCAAGTGTCGTATCTATTTTATGATATTTATATAAATAATGTCAATAAAAGGTTACTGAAGACTATAAAGAATTGTACGGTTCGAATGCCTCTCCGTAGAGGTGTATCTTCATAGCCTTGCGGCACCCAAGTATCATTTTTTTGACAAATACATGAAATATAGATATATAAATTGTGTATAACAATGTATATTCGTATATCTATATATAAATAAAGCAAGTAAGAAATAACTTAACAGAAGTTAAACCCAAATGACTTATCTCAAAATTTGGACCAATTTTCTCTACAAAAATTCAGAACTTTTGTAAGAAGAGATATAAGCTTTTTAGAGAAAATGTAGGGAAGGAGAGTATGCTTTCCTTTTCACTAAATTGGTAAAAACCAAATTAATGAAATACTCCCTACTTATAGATTTTTGAAGTTAGGGGCAAAAATGTAATTTTGAATGCACGGTTCAGATGATTAATTTTTGAATTGGACGGTCCAGATGAGAAATAATTTTTACGCGAAAGTACTCTCATTTTCGCCTTGGCCAAAATCAAATAACTTAGCATTTATTGAACCATTTGACCACATGTTTTGAAGCTAAAAGAATGCTAGAACATTCACGCGGTTAGTCCCAAAATAAGTGACATAAAAACATGCCATCACACTTACACATACTTGCTCATTTAATATGCATGCATGCATGACTTTAATATATATATACTAATATATAATGTAAGACCCCAACTTTTTATAAATAAAATTGAATTTTCTCTAATTATTATTTTGAATAATAAGGTGTTAATTTGATATAATACTTTAGTTATGGGTGAAATGTGCAAATTTTGCAAAATAAGCAAGTGGTTATAAAATATTCATTGTTGTCGGGGAATATTCTGTTAGTTCCTAGTTAGCATAATAGTTATCTAGAACGGGGGGTTGAATAGATATTTAAAAAATCTTTTTGTTTTAAACTTGTTCTTTAATGATGATTAAAACTTAGCGAAATTTATGTTTGTTTTAATCTTCGTTACAAAGCAGTGGAGTTATGAGAGTGAGGCAGTTATAGCAGTTATGGTATGAATGTAAAAGACACAGTCATTTTTAAGTGGTTCAGAGCACTTAAAGCTCCTAGTCCACTCTTCTACTCAACGAGTAGGATAGCCACTAAGGATATCTTTTACAACTTCTGAATCACACAGATTCCTTCTAGACCAGCAGTCTAGGAACTTCTTAGTTCACTCTTGAACTCTTCAAGTCCAGCAGACTTGGCTTTCTTACAGTTCACTTAGAACTCTTCAAGTCCAGCAGACTTGGTACTCTTCTTCAGTTGATCGATAGATGTTAAGTTCTTGATGGTTGTTACTCAGTTGCTGTTTAAGTAATTGTTCGAAATAACTGAGTAGCTGAGCAAGCTTTGTAAATTCTCAGATCGTAGTGTTGAGCTTGAGAGCTGTTCACGTTGTTTTTTCAATGCTTGCTTGATTCTCTCTCATCTATCTGATATGCATATATGTGATCTTGAAAACTATCCGTTGGATCCATCCGTTGAGGCATTAAATTCATTTGACTTTTCTGATCTTTGATGGAGACATTTCTGCACATCTTCTGAAACTGCATTCTGGCCCACTAATACAGCAGACTACTTTTTCATCTAACACCTGAAAATGTGTTTTGCCCCTTACCAATGGTACTTTTCTTAGCTTCTTCAATATACTTATTTGTTGCATACTAAGGATATTTCATATTACTTTGGGACTGATGAGTACTGCAATGTCTAGAATCCATTCCTCATATATTGGAATATGACTTCACACATATCATGAGGCTCGACGTTTTTTGACACAAGAGAGTTGATGCTCTACGATTCATATCATGATACTCTACGATTCAGATCGTAATATCTTATCATCTTGGTGCCTGGTCTGATGCTATCAGCCGAGTGCACGAAGATTCTTCTTAAACCTCTGCACACTACGATCTTCACTTGTTTGTGTTGTTACACTACGTTTTCGGGAGCACACTACGATCGTTGACTTGTAAACTCCATGTTTCCTTCAGCACACTAGGATCATTGAGATGGCTCGGCAAACGTTGGGACCACTCTACGATTTCTGAAGAGTCCCTTCAAGGCAGGCACACTACGATATTCGAAGCTCTACATTTTCTGCCTTGACTTCTGCAATGTTGATCAGTTGATACACTACGAATTCTTTGAAGCCTATCTATTACATCTTAAGATCAACCTAACAGCTTTGATCTTTTTATCTATACATTCCATTATAGAATGATATACTTTAAGAGCTTAGATCAACCTAACAAATTTGATCTATCACTAAGTCCTTGTACATATATTACTTGGAAGGACTTTACAAATAATCATGAGCATATACATTAAAACATCAAATCATAATATGCATTCTCCCAACAATCTCCCCCTATTTGATGTTGACATAACCAAGGAGATTTGTTGTCATGATTTATTAGTGTCTAGATGCATTTGCATAAAATTTAAACATGACTTAGTATTTCAGTGAGCAGCTGAAATTTCTAGAGAATAAGTATGAATTTATTGATGTTAAGGAGATATTGCAGTTTTAGCTTTACATCAATAAGAATAAAAGTTTACACTTATTTCAATTTCTTTAACCTTTTCCTTGGAGGATTGGCATATTCCTCAGCCCTTCTTTTCCTACTTGCTTTATCTCTTCTCGCTAACTCTTCAATCTCACTCGGACTTACTATCGGGTTGTGCTCATGCCTATTCATGAATACTGGATCTCCAATTGGTATTCTTAGGTTTGTGGTGGTCACATTTGGTGAGCTTATAGTTGGCCCTTGATTTCTTAAAGGATGAGCCATCAAGACTTCCTGCTGATCAGATCGTCGAGTCTGATTACTTGATCGTGCAGTCTGTTGGTGGAACTGTCTTGTAGGAGGGCTTTGTGAAAATTGTCCTCTTCCCCTTTTTTGGTTTCCTCTGCCTCTACCCTGATCTCCTTGTGCTCCTTGAACTCCGTTCCCTTTATTCTTCCCCTTTATGTCAGCATCAAGGGTTCGAATGTCTGCAGAAAGTCGATTCACTCATTGGACAAGCTCGTTCAGTTGACTTTGTGTCTGAGCGATGTCCTCTCTACTTTCTTTGAGCTATTTTTTAGATCTTGCTTTTTTATTTCGGAGGGCTGTAAGAAAAATGTCATTCTGACGTTCCTGATTGACATAAGATTTCTGGAATTCTTGAACTGAGGCTTTCAAGTTGATGAAGTTCTCCAGCATAAGTTTATTTTGAACTTCTTAATTTTTCTGTATTTCAAGAACAGCCTCCCTTTGCTTGGTGGCTATCTAGAAGTGAATCTCATCTCTATCCTTCATGCTCTTGAGAATTTCTTGAATAATTTCCCTCAACTTCTTTGTAAGCTCAGCATTCATAGTACCAGGAAAATTATTTGCAGCTGCGATCATTTGTTTCAACCGAATATGGATGAGGCCGGAGTGAGATTCCAAGCTTTCTTCTATGTTCTTGACCACATCCTTGGTTGCTTCCATCAAGTCATCCTTTGTGGATAGATTTGGGAGAGTTTCATTAGCTTGAGGATTGTTGAATGGAGGGGATTCTTTCTGAGACTGATCATGCATGGAGTAGAGAGCAAGATGAAGACTAAAATAGTCATTTGAGGAGGAGGATGATATGTCTGATGGAGGGGCCTGAGTTTCAATGTTTGGACTATGTGGCTCTACGATTTCTATTTGGCACTCTACGATTGGTCTAGAGTCAGGAATCGTAGAGAAAGTGGTTTGTGGGAACAAAATAAGGTTGGCTGCATTTGGTTCCTCAGTTATAGAATTTTGAGATTCTGCAACTGGAAATTGATTTACTGGATTAAGAATCACTTCCAACCATCGAGGGAATTCATAGAATTGACTAAATGATGATGATGGCAAGTGATTAATTCTGAAGTGAGTAGGGATTAACAATACCTCAATTTTATCTTTTGACGAAGAGGTGTTGGTAATCAACTTCTTTGGAAAGTGGAATCTCACTGGGAATCCATGAGCCAGCACTGAGATGGCCAGATATTCTTTGAAACTCCAGAACATGTGATCCCAAGAGTTGTTGATTTGAGCTAGATGGTATGGCATGGTATGGCATCATGGGTAGGTATGAGGACATTTGATTGTATAGGTAGCTTCTATACCCATCTATGCCCACACCAGTGATCTGAAGGTCATCATCATCATCTTCCTCTTCTCTATCTTCGTTGGAGGACTGCATTATCTCAATGGGCTCTTGATGATCTGGCACTGGTTCCTTTTCATTTCTGGCAGGGACATCCTCTTCTGCCATGGAGATATCTTGAGGCTCCCCCTCAATTTGATTATCTTCTGGTAAGCTCATAAACTCCCCCTCAGCTGGTGTATTCTCTATCATGAGAATTTCAGGGATCTCCCCCTCAGTTGGAGCATTGTCCTCTTGACTAGCTCTGGATATTTCCTTCTTAGCAACCATACTCTTTGCTTCCTTCTTGAGCACCTTTTTATTTTCAAGAATGTACTTCTTAACCAGCTTTCTCCTTGCTTTGCTGGGTTTAGCCACAACTTCAGGACTCTCTTGAATCTCAGCTTTGTCCTGTTTGACAGACACTATGCTTTAAGCAGCTACCACTTTGTCTGCCATGCTTGGTCTGGTCTCCACGAACAGTAGAGACTCTACGATTGAGGTGACTGATGGCCTTTTGGACTTATGACCAACTTTGTTTTTCTTCAGGATCTGGGATATGGTAGTCTGATCCTCATCTTCTTCATCTTGCTGCTGCTTTCTCCTTAGCATCCTTAGAGTCTTTATATCAAAGGACTCTACTGGTATATCAGTAGTAAATCCTTGAGGCTCTTCCACCTATCTAGCCCTTAGCTTCCTCTTGCCCTTACTTTTTTCTGGTAAGGACAGAGGGTTCTTCTTTGTTGATTTCTTCTTCTCCTTCGATCTCCCTAACCACAGACATGTTTCCTAGAAAGACTGAGTTCTTTAGATCCCCAGTTCTTCCACTGGACTCAGTCATCATTCGTACATACTCAGCAGGGTTCCTTTTCAAGTTTTCAAACAACTGCTGGGTCATTCTTCGATTTGGGTTGATGGCTTCTCCTTCTTCATCCCCAATTTGTCACCCAGTGCAGATTGTAGAATGATACTCAAGAAAATCCCATATAGCATCTTCTGAGGGCTTTTTTATTTCTTTGAGTTGATGATCCACTTGCCAATCCACTCGAGCAATATATCTCCATAGTTGAGTTGTATACCATAATACATGGCAGTCATGAGCTTAAGTTGAGCTTCATTCACCGAGTCATGATCTGAGCTCTTGCAGCATATATATTTCCACATAATATCATCTAAAAATTCGTACCTCTGCGGGAACTCCTTCTTCTTGTACCCTTTTAAAGAGGGGTTTTTCTTGTGATGCATTTTTCTTAGTCCCTCTTGGAAGTCTACGGTATCTAAGTGTGGATGCCCTTCATTTTTTAGACCTAAGGCAAGATTGAAGTCCTCTGCCTTCAGTCTGATTTCTACTCCCCTTACTTTTGTAGTGATGGTGTTGTATTCAAACACAACATTCTTGTATAACTCTTTCACCAGTTTGGGATATATCAGTGTGTCTTCGCCTAGAGCCTCTTCGAGACCCACCTTCTTTAGTAGCACCAGGGTCTTGTGAAATTTTGGTGGTGCTGTCTTGAACTCATCAAAGTAGATTCTGTAGCTTGAGATAACATTAGATGATGCTATTGATTTTCTAACTGGAAGTGAGATTCGACTGAGCTTTCTTCTGAGTTAGGGCTTTTGCTTTTAGAGTGAGAGAGAGGATGAGAGAGAGATAATCTTTTGAACTTCAGATTTCAAAAATACGATGTCAATTTGTACTTGTAACTTTCCTCTCTTCTTTTTTGCTTAGTGGGATAGGTGTCGACTTTTGCTTGGCTCTACGATTTTCACAGTTTAGGAATGTACTGATTTGCCCTTGGCTTCTTCATAGCTGAGGTGTCCATAGGGAGGACTACAATCGTTTAGGTAGTCTTATGATCGTTGAGTCTGTCCTACGATCGTCGAGTCTGTCCGACATTCATTGAGTCTGTCCTTTGATCGTTGAGTCTGTCTTACGATCGTCGAGTCTGTCCGGATGCTTGTGATGAGTTTTTGACTAAGCATTCTTTTTAAGGTAATTCAGGAAGGGCCAACCTCTTGAAGAGATTCAAGCATTTTTTGCTTTGTTGATGGGGCTTGTGTCATCGTTAAGTCTGCACTATGATGGTTGAGTCTTTGCTACGATCGTTGTGGTAGTTATCTTTTCAGCTCTACGATCATGAACTTTCCTTGATCATGTCTACGATTTTGAGTTCAGCCTTTGTATCTGTCATGGTTAGCACAATCTAGAGTATATATCTCATGGTTGTAGATTTAGCATGCCTAGCTCACTTATTCACTTATTAAATCTGGATTCATCTAGTGGTTTCGTAAAAACATCAGCAAGTTGATTTTTAGTAGGGATGTATTGTAAAGATATAGTTCTATTTTGCACATGATCCATAATGAAGTGATACCTTATTTCTATATGCTTAGTCCTAGAATGCATAACATGATTATGAGTTATTGCTATGGCACTTGTGTTATCACAGTGAATCAGAATAGATTTGAAATCAAACCATAGTCAGCTAGCTAATTTTTCATCCATAGAATCTGAGTACAACAGCTGCCAGCAAAAATGTATTCAGCTTCTGCAATTAAAGTGGACACTGAGTTTGCTTTTTGCTAAACCACGACACAAGTCTGTTTCCTAGCAGTTGACATGTGCCACTGATACTCTTTCTATCTATTTTGCATCCTGCAAAATCAGCATCTATGTATCCTATTAGTTCAAATGATAATTTCTTGGGGTACCAAAGCCCCAAGTAAGATGTACCCTTGAGATACCTGAAGATCCTCTTTACAGTAGACAAATATGACTCTTTAGGGTTAGCCTGAAATCTAGCACATATGCATGTTGCAAACATTATTTCTGGTCTATTGGCAGTTAGGTATAAAAGAGAACCTATCACACCTATGTATTGAGTGATATCAATGCTTTTACCTTTCTCATCCTTGTCAAGCTGGGTTGCAGGAGCAATTGGTGTTTTCATGGGAGAGGCTGATTCTATGCCATACTTTTTAGTAAGTCTTTGATGTACTTGGCTTAGTTTATGAAAATTCCTTCATCGGTCTGCTTTACTTGCAGTTCAAGGAAGAAATTCAGCTCACCCATCATGCTCATTTCAAACTTGCTCTGCATTAGCTTAGAGAATCTTTTGCATAACTTTTCGTCAGTAGAACCAAAAATAATATCATCAACATATATTTGAACTAGTAAGACTTTATCTTTATGCTTTCTAAGAAAAAGTGTGGTATCTACTCTACCTCTAGTGAACCCATTTTCAATTAAGTAGTTAGTTAGTGTTTCATACCATGCTCTAGGTGCTTATTTAAGACCATATAAAGCTTTATCTAATCTATAGACATAATTGGAAAGAGATGGATTGATAAAACCTGGAGGTTGCTCTACATAGACTTCTTCTTGGAGTTCTCCATTTAGAAATGTACTCTTGACATCCATCTGAAAGACTTTAAACTTCATGTGGGCAGCAAAGGCAAGAAATATTCTGATGGCTTCTAGTCTGGCAACAGGTGAAAATGTCTCATCGTAGTCGATACCTTCTTCTTGAGAATAGCCCTTTGCCACTAAACTTGCCTTATTTCTGGTTATAACCCCATCTTCATCCATTTTGTTTCTGAAGACCCACTTAGTTCCTATCACAGGATGACTCTTTGGTCTTGGTACCAATATCCATACTTGGCTTCTTTCAAATTGGTTGAGTTCTTCCTGCATGGCTTTTATCCAACTAGAGTCTTCCATAGCATCCTCTATCTTCTTTGGTTCTATTTGTGATAGGAAGCTTAGATAAAAACATTCATTCTGAGTAGGAGCTCTTGTTTTAACTCTAGCACTCTAATCTCTAATGATTAGATCCTGAGTGTGATCTCTGGCCCATTTGTCCTGATGCCTTCTTGTCTTACGTTTTCAAGATCTATTTCTTCTTCTTGGTGTGGAGGTTCACTGTCTTGCATAGATCTCTCTACGATCACATTCTCATGCTCTACGATTTCACTGTCTGGCACTACGATCGTAGTATTGAGCTCGATGACTTCATTCGTAGTGTCTTCACTATCGGTCGTAGTGTCTTGAGGCACTGTTTTGTCTAAGTCAGTTTCATCAAAGATGATGTGTATTGAGACTTCAACATTCAGTGTCTTCTTGTTGAACACTCTGTAAGCCTTGCTTTCTGTGGCATATCCAAGAAAGATCCCTTCGTCTGACTTGGGCTGGAATTTTTTCAGATACTGCTTTTCATTGTTGAGAATGTAGCATGCACAGCCGAAAACATGAAAGTAATTGACACTTAGCTTTCTTCCTTTCCACAGTTCGTAGGGCGTCTTCTTGATCGTAGAGTGTATCAGTGACCTATTCTACGTGTAGCATGCAGTGTTGACAGCTTCTGCCCAGAAGTATTCAGGCAGATGTGCTGCTGCAAGTAGAGTTCTTCCAGCATCTATCAAAGTTCTATTCTTTCTTTCAGCTACTCCATTTTGTTGAGGAGTTCGTGGAGCTGAGAAGTTATGACTGATCCTATTGTCTGTGTAGAATTGGTCCATTTATGAGAAGTCGAATTCTCTACCGTGATCACTCCTTATGGCCTTGATTTTCTCTCATTTCTCGTTCATCACAAGTCTAAACATCTTGATTAATTGAGAGCTTGTTTCATCCTTTGAAGTTAGGAAGAATACCCATGTGAATCTGGTGTAGTCGTCGATTATAACTAGAGAGTATTTTTTTCCTCCAAGACTAGTTGTTGGAATTGGCCCAAATAGATCCATGTGAAGCAACTGCAGGGGCTTGTCGATAGAATTGACAGTTTTACTTTTGAATGAGCTTCTGGTTTGCTTTCCAAGCTGACAGGCATTGCATGGCCTTTCTTTTACGAAGTTGAACTTTGGTAGGCCGGCTACGAGATCTTTTAATGCCAGTTTGGACATGCTCTTGAAGTTTAAGTGAGACAACCATCTATGCCATATCCAGCTTATTTCTTCAGATGCTTTTTCCAGAAAACATATTGTCTTATCTGAGCTTAGTTGACCAAGATCCACTGTGTAGACATTTCCTTCTCTTGTCCCGGTTAGCTTTACAGCAGATGTCTTCAAATCTCTGACTTGACATTGGTTGTTGAGGAATGTCACTTGATGACCCTTGTCGTAGAGTTGACTGATGCTTAGAAGGTTGTGTTGCAGACCTTCTACATATGCTACCTTGCTGAAAGATACTGCATCATTGCCAGTAGAGCCATATACTCTTGTCTTGCCCGAGCCGTTGTCTCCAAAGATGACTGAGGGATCCTCCTTTTCTATGTAGTTAGATAAGAGGGCTTTGTTCTTGGTCATGTGCCTTGAGCATCCACTATCCAGATACCATGTAGTGATCGTGGAGCTCTTTCCTTGTCAAAATATTGAACCTTCATTTTGGTACCCATATTTGCATGGGTCCTTCTTTGTTAGTGCCTTTGGGGACCCAAATCTGTTTAATCTTGGGTCCCACATGTATGAAATTATAATAACACTTGGCAGCCTTGTGACTATATTTATTACATATAAAACACCTAGTATGATGCATGCCAGTGTGTGTATGATGATTTATCCTCCATTTGAACTTGTGTGGTTCTTTAATTATCCTTCTATTAAACTGATTCTCATTTTTCCACGTGTCCTTGGATTTCATAAATAGTGACGAGTGTGCCTTACCTCTACTGTACCTTCCAAGTTGATTCGTAGAGTTAGTCTTGCTTGACTCTACGATTCTTCGAGGTTTGTGAGTAGAGGTTAGGTTACTCTTCTTTTTTATGAACCCCAAACCAGCATGAGATCCTTTACTCCTATGAGTAAGAATGGAGACAGTAGGAAAAGGTTGAACTTGTTCTTCCTTCTGTGAGGATTTCACAAAGGTAATGCTTCTACTGAAACTTGAGGCATTACTAGTGCTAGTTTTCTTTGTCTTTTCCACACAAGGCTCTGAGATGGATTCGCCAAAGCATAGGCCTATTTTGTCGAATGTGCTTCTCTGACTAGAGAGCAGGCAGTCCATGGATGATGAGGATTTGTTCCATGTGGAGATAGTCTTTTCTAGATCCTCAATTGAGTGTTAGATTAAACTCTCTTTATGCATTGAGTGTGTTTGTCTGTCTTAAGGTCTCATTCTCAGCCTCAAGCTTGGAGAGACGATTAGTACTTAGAAGGGTTGTTTCAAGCTCTCCTTGTACTTTCTTCTTCTCCTCTTGAAGAAGTGAACGATCCTTAGAAAAAACTCTGAACCACTTTATATATTGATGTAGATCAGTGGTTATGCCATGCAGTGCAGTTCTTATGTCATTTATATCTACATCAGGTGATTTGAAGTCAAATACCTCACCGAGACTTACATCATGTATGTTAAGGTTTTGTTTGTCCTTTGCATGTTTGGCCATTAGGCACAGATTGACCATTTGTGGTTCTTCTTCATCTTCGGAGTCAGTATTGGAGTCATTATCTGAATCACTCCATGATCCTCCATCTACCACGTCTTTGTCTCTCTTCTGAGGCCTTTTGTTTCCTTTGTATTCCTTCTTTGCATGTTGTTTCTTCTTTAGTTCTTCTCTTAGAGGTTTGTTGCAGTTGGCAATGAAGTGGCTAGGCTTCTTGTAGTTGTAGCATAGATCATTTATTTGTTCCTGACTGCTGTAGTTGCTGACATTCTTTGGCTTGCTGGTTTTTCCTTGACGCATGAATCTTCTCAGTCTTTTTACCAGTATAGCAAGGTCTTCATCATAGTCTTCATCATAATCAGAGTCAATCTCAGTGTTAACCTTTGATGCACTTTCAGTTGCCTTGAGAGCAACACCCTTATCCTTCCTTCTTCCTTCTGATAGGGTTTCACTTCGTTGAGTCAGCTCCAATTCGTATGTTAGGAGATTTACATATAGCTATTGGACTGTCATCTCGTGAAGATTCTTTGACTCTCTTATAGTAGTGGTTTTAGCATCCCACTTGCTCGGTAGGGCTCTCATGAACTTTATGATCAGATCTTTGTTAGGATAGATCTTCCCATATGCTCGTAGAGAGTTGAACAGAACATTGAATCTCTCATAGGTGGCAGTCACGTTCTCTCCTTGAACATGAGCAAACATCTCATACTACTGTGTCAAAAGAGATTGTTTGTTTTCTCTGACTTCTTCAGTTCCTTCGTGCATGATCAACAATGCTTCCTAAACCTCTTTAGCTATTTTGCTGTTTACGACATTTTTAGACAGATCGTCTTCTAAGGATTGGAACATGATGTTCTTGGCCTTTTTGTCAAGTTGGACATCTCTCTTCTCGTTGTCTGTCCATTCTTCTTTAACCTTGGTTTGCATTCTGTTTGGATCATCAGTGGTTGGTGCAAGCTTTGTTGGAATATAGGGCCCATTTTGAACGGTCTCAAATAGATCTTCATCTATTGAGTACATGTAAGCTTGCATCCTTACTTTCCAGTTTGCAAATTTATCCTTGTTGCACATTGGTGGCTTGCTGCCTCCTCTAGTTCTTGATTCGCTTGGTACGTGTGACATTGGATCTACTAAAGCTTATAAGCTGTATAATAGAACCTACTTTGATACCAATTGTTAGTTCCTAGTTGGCACAATAGTTATCTAGAAGGGGGGGGGGGTTGAATAGATATTTAAAAAATCTTTTCGTTTTAAACTTGTTCTTTAATGATGATTAAAACTTATCCAAATTTATGTTTGTTTTAATCTTCGTTACAAAGAAGTGGAGTTATGAGAGTGAGGCAGTTATAGCAGTTATGGTATGAATGTAAAAGATACAGTCATGTTTAAGTGGTTCAGAGCACTTAAAGCTCCTAGTCCACTCTTCTACTCAACGAGTAGTATATCCACTAAGGATGCCTTTTATAACTTCTGAATCACACAGATTCCTTCTAGACCAGCAGTCTAGGAACTTTTTAGTTCACTCTTGAACTCTTCAAGTCCAGCAGACTTGGCTTTCTTACAGTTCACATAGAACTCTTCAAGTCCAGCAAACTTGGTACTCTTCTTCAGTTGATTGATAGATGTTGTGTTCTTGATGGTTACTACTCAGTTGCTGTTTAAGCACTTGTTCGAAAGAACTGAGTAGCTGAGCAAGCTTTGTGAATTCTCAGATCGTAGAGTTGAGCTTGAGAGCTGTTCACATTGATTGTTCAATGCTTGCTCGATTCTCTCTCATCTGTCTGAATTGCATATATATGATCTTTAAAACTATCCGTTGGATCCATCCATTGAGGCATTAAATGCATTTGACTTTTCTGATCTTTGATGGATACATTTCTGCACATCTTCTAAAACTGCATTCTGGCCCACTAACATAGCAGACTGCTTTCTCACCTAACACCTGAAAAGGTGTTTTGCCCCCTTACCAATGGTACATTCCTTAGCTTCTTCAATACGCTTCTTTGTTGCATACTAAGGATATTTCATATTACTTTGGGACTGATGAGTACTGCAACGTCTAGAATCCATTCCTCATATGTTGGAATCTGTCTTCACACATATCACGAGGCTCGACATTTTCTGACACAAGACAATTGATGCTCTACGATTCATATCATGATACTCTATGATTCAGATCGTATTGTCTTATCATCTTGTTACCTGATCTGATGCTATTAGCCGCGAGGACGACGATTCTTCTTAAACCTCTGCACACTACGATCTTCACTTACTCATGTTGTTACTCTATTTTTCCGAGAGCACACTACGATCGTTGACTTGTAAACTCTATGTTTCCTTCAGCACACTACGATCATTGAGATGGCTCGGCAAACGTTGGGACCACTCTACGATTTTTGAAGAGTCCCTTCAAGGCAGGCACACTACGATATTTGAAGCTCTACGTTTTCTGCCTTGACTTCTGCAATGTTGATCAGATGATACACTACGAATTCTTCGAAGCCTATTTATTACATCTCAAGATTAACCTAACAACTTTGATCTTTTTATCTATACATTCCATTACAGAATGATATACTTTAAGAGCATAGATCAACCTAACAAATTTGATCTATCATTAAGTCCTTGTACATATATTACTTGGAAGGACTTTACAAATAATCATGAGCTTATACATTAAAACATCAAATCATAATATGCATTCTCCCAACATATTCGTTTGGTCGTGGAATATTCTTGCTGTCGGGGAATATTCGTACGATGGCACAACCATTTGTGGGCCCCATAACAGAAAATGGTCGGATGAAGAAAACGATAAGTTTGAGATTTTACAAATAACGGCGTAGTTATTACCGTTAACACTATTGAAATACCTGGTGGTTAAAATACAGTAATACGTATGGTTGCACAGTAGCACACGATATTTCATAGTATTTTTGGATTATTGATTCTTACGTAAGAAGTCACTACTTAATAATTGTTAGACTAATTACTGTTCAATAATTTATTTTATTGATTCAATAATTGCTATGTTGATATTTTATATTATTTTTATTTCTATAATTATCACTGCATAGTATTTCCCATTATCAGATCAATAATTCATATTATTTGAATAATATTATTTCATAGCAATATTGACAATGTCTAAGGAAGTTTTGTCTAGGAAAGGGGTTTGGTCACCTAATTGTGTGCCAGTAAGAAGAAATCATTATCGGAAAGCCCCCTCTTTCCTAGGAACGACCTGGTTGTCATAATTGTAAGACCCCAACTTTTTAATAAATAAAATCAAATTTCCTCTATTTATTATTTTGAATAATAAAGTGTTAATTTGATATAATACTTTGGTTATGGGTGAAATGTGCAAATTTTGCAAAATAAACAAGTGGTTATAAAGTATTCTTTCTGTTGGGGAATATTCGTACGACGGTGCAGCCATTTTTGGGCCCCATAATGGATAACTATCGGATGAAGAAAACGACAATTTTGAGTTTTTATAAATACTGGCGTAATGGTTACCGTTAACACTGTTGGAATACCCGGTGAATAAAATACAGTAATACGCGTGGTTGCACAGTAGCACACGGTATTGCACAGTATTTTTGAAATTATTGATTTTTACGTAAGAAGTCTCTACTCAATAATTGTTATAGTAATTACTGTTCAATATTTTATTTTATTGGTTCAAAAATTGATGCGTTGATATTTTATATTATTGTGGTTTCAATAATTGTCATTGCACAGTATCTCTATTATCAGATAAATTTTTTATATTATTTGAATAATATTATTAGATAGCATTATTGGCAATGTCTAAGGAAGTTCTGTCTAGGAAAGGGGTTTGGTCACCTAATTGCGCGCCAATAAGGAGAAATCCTTATCGGAAATCCCCCTCTTTCTTGTGAACGACCTGGTTGTCATAATTGTGATTCTGTAATATTATTTGTGAATACTTAGTTATTGATTTATATGATAAGAAAACATTTATTTTATGTGGATATAATGATGAATATATTTATTTTATGTGATTATAAATGAAGGAATTAATGCTGATGTGTTTTATCAGTATTTTGTCGGAATGGAGGTTTTGAAAATCGTCCGTATGTGGATTTCGGTCATTTTTCGTTTGGAATATGAAAAAACTTAAACTTACAAAGTTGTAGAGAATTAAATTTCCTATGGAAAGCACATGAGATTCAAATTTTTCTGATAAAATGGCTATTTATTATGAATTGTTGAAGTTTCGAAAAATAAAATATTTTTATTAAAAAAATGGTGGGCCCCACTTTTGGTTGGTGAGTAATGAAATGTGCTAGAATTTATTTTCAAAAGTGGTGGGCTTGAATAGTAGCAGGTATAGCCATCAGGTAGCAGGTTAGTCTGCTATGGCGTTCTAAGCATTTTCCTATAAATAGGGTGCTTAGTTAGAATTGAAAATCACACCAGAAACAAGTTTTCTCTCTTTCTCTCTCTATATTATTGAGCGTATTTTGTGAGTATTTAGATACTTTGTGAGTTGCTATTCATCAGTGCAAGTTTTCTTCAGCCTTATACCGATATTTCGATCAGAAATACTGATATTTTTAGGTAAGAGATGTTATTTTCTTTCTAATGATGTTATTCTTTCAATATCATTATACTGAAATATTGGTATAGATTTTATTGTGGAATTTCTACCATTTTGTGTTGGGGTTACTATTCACGTATACGACACTATTCACCGAAAAATAAAATTTTCTCCTTTTTATCCAAGATATCTATTATGGTTACTAACTTTGATTGTATCCATGTTTTGATCTTTATTTTTGAATTCTGCTTCACAATTGTTTTTTTGGTGTATTATTGAACTTGGATTAACTGTAATACGAATCCCTAATATTTGTCCTTTTGTCTCACTAGATTCGTTTTTTTAAAGATATTTTTCATCATCCCCAGTCCTAAATAATGATATTACTAAATATCTTTGGCCTGTAGTGCAAAGATGAATGATTACCTAATGAATATCTTTGGCCTATAGTGCAAAGATGAATGATTACCTAATGAATATCTTTGGCCCGTAGTGCAAAGATGAAGAGGAGTTGAGATGAACATGACCAACTGGTGATACAAATGAATATCTTTGGCCTGTAGTGCAAAGATCAATATTTGATTCAATATGTATATTAATTGATGTTACAGGGTTAAAATATTGATGATGGACTTTTAAATATTAGAAGATAGTATATGTGATGCCACCAAAATAGGTATACATCACCCATCTTGAGTCACCAAAAACATGGTACAAAATTCAAATACAACTTAATAATACAACTGTCGTGTAAAATACGATAAAACATAAAGTGAGAGTTTTAATAAGAATATTGTCTTCTAGACAGTATTCAACTCAAATGGAGTCCTCAATACATTTATTATCACACTAGTTTATAGAATAATGAGGACTACTATTGCTATCATATGGACCATCACTCCGTTCCCTGACTAGTCCCAGCTACGTTCTCATTTCCTGAAGAGAACAATGAAAGCAAAAGGGTGAGCTCAACTAGCCCAGTAAAAAATATTATGACTAAGATAATGCAGAATAATTTATCGTTAACCTTCAACAGTGTTAAACTGATAAAATATAACAAACATCAAGTTTAACTACAGAGAAACAAGTAATCTATTAGAAGAGTCAAGTGGAGAGTAAAATCTACTATCTTCTATGATTTAAAAGTTTTTTCATCACTTTTATCGCTGAGACTCAGCTTAATAAATAATCCATATCATCCCTACACTACGGCCAAGGATATTCATTAGTATCACAACCACAAATTATCCATGCACTACGGGTCAAAGATATTCGTGTATTCATCAATGGTCATGATCATGCCAACAACTGTCCATCAATGCACTACAGGCCAATGAAGACTTTTCCACATCATTTGTAACATTGCTGTCATGATTATACCGAATAATCCCTGGTCATAATCATACCAAGTCCATCTATACACTATAGGCCACAGATGACTTTCAACATATTATAAACATGAGGATGATGACAATGATATAAGAATTCAATAAAACAAGTTCAAGGATAAATTTCTAAAGATTTATAATTTAATTTATCCAGAAATCAATAACGTCCAAATTGTCAACATGAAACTGCTCTGTGGAGTAAAATTCAAGAATAGTATTGTATCAAAAATATTTTGGACCGAAAATGAATTAATTTTTATCATGAATAGTACCCTGGGTGAATAGTACTTAAGTGAATAGTACCCCGTGAATAGTACTTCAAGAATAGTAATGCCGTGAATAGTACTCCGACATGAAAAAGTTAAAACTTATCAAGAATGCTCAGAATAATATTTCCATGAAAAGATACTGGATGAAGCGTAAATATCAAGGATATTCTACTAATTTCATGGAGTATAGAAACCAAAATTTTAACAAATGAGTATAAAATTCGAAATCTGATACGAAATAATTTTACTTACATACTACAAAGTATGGAAGAAAATATTATTTCAAGCGAATATTGAACAAAAATAACATCCCTTACCTTGAAAAGAAGAGTATTCCAACTGGTATAGCAGGGATATTCTTGAAGAAAACTTTCTTTATTTTCTACGCTCAAAGCTTTTTAAAACTCTAAAGAAATACGCTCAATATTATAGAAAAAGAAATATATGATTCTGGTGTGATTTTCAATTCTAACTAAGCATCTTGTTTATAGGAGAATGGAAAAGATACTATTTGGATAATCGATCACGGACGTAACAGTTTTTTTCCAGACGAATTATTTTGCCAATTCACGGGTTACACTCGATGCTTCATTTTCTCAATTAAATAAAACAAACACACACACACACACACACACACACACACACACACACACACACACACACACACACACACACATATATATATATATATATATATATATAGAGTCCAGATCCAGTCCGGGATCCCGGACTCTATTAAAATCCGGACTTTTTTTTTTGCTTTTTTTTTGAAACAACTAAAAAAAAATTATGGAACTAAATTTTTTACATAATACAGTGTTTTTGGCGTGATTTGGATGCCTATACAAAAACATTTCTGTATAGTTTGGGCAGACTGTACATACATTGGTTGGTGTAGGTATTAAAAACATACCCAAAACACTGTATTATGGAAAAATTTTAGTTCCATAATTTTTTTTAGTTGTTCTACAAAATAAAAATAAAAATTGGGGTCCAGATTTTGATCAGGTCCGGGAGTCCGGACCTGATCAGTTTTCTATATATATATATATATATATATATATATATATATATATATATATATATTTATATAACACATGTTATTATACAACAAAACAAAACAATAACTCCCACCCGTGACAAATCTTTAGAATTTCTCCTCCCCCCATTTTTTCTTCCAATCATGGGCCCCATGTGTTCCCCTCCCACCAACATCTCATAATCACAAGCGGGTCCCATTATATTTATACTAAACAACTTTCTACCAATTATTTTAAAAATGGGTAAATGGGAATCCAAATAATAAACAAAATTTACAACAACTATTTCATAAAAATCCTTTCAATATTTTTAATAACATTTATCATCATTATTATAATTCGCAATATTTAACAACCAGGTCGTTCCCAGGAAAGATGAGGCTTTTCAATAAGGATTTCTCCCTATTGGTGCGCAATTAGGTGACCAAACCTCTCCTTGACAGAACTTCTATACATTGTCAATATTGCAAATAATAATATTAATAACTCTGTCATCTCAATTATTGAATTAATAATATATAAAACATCGACAATAATTGAATCAAATAACATGAGATACTATGCAACAATTACTGTAGCAATAATTGAACAAAACTTAGTGACTTCTTACGTAAGCATCAATAATCAATACTGTGTGCTACTATGAAACCACGCATATTACTGTACTTTTAACACCGGGTGTTTGAACAGTTAACGGTAAAACTTCCGTCGTTATTTTCATAAAAATATATTTTTGTCATTTTCTTAATCCGACAATAATTCTATTTGTGGGATCCACCAATGATTGTGCCGTCGTACGAATATTCCCTGTTAAAATGAATATTCCCCGACCAATCGAATATAATATAACAACTTGCGTACTTTGAAAAATTTATAAATATTACCCACAACTATAACCTTATTTCAATTTCAAACCTTAATATTAAAAATGATATTTATAGAAAAATTTATTTTTATTCATAAAAGTTGGGATCTTATAACCTTCCATTCTTATGAAATTTTACCCTCAAAATTAGGGTACGTACCTGGTATGACGAAGAGGTGAGGATACCTTGATCTCATTTTAGATTCTAACTCCTAGGTCATTACCTCAACATCGTGGTTTCTCCACAAAACTTTGACTTGAGGTATAACCTTGGAGCATAGAATATGTTCCTTCTTATCCAAGATTTTAACAGGAACCTCTTCACACGTTAAATCTTCCGCTATTTCATCCGGTTCTAACTTAATAATGTGGTTCGAGTCTTCCACATATTTACGTAACATGAATATATGAAAAATGTTATGAGCACGAAATATACTTGGCGGTAACGCGAGTCTATAAGCCACAGTTCCTACTCGGTCAAGTATTTCAAATGGACCAATGAATCTAGGATTGAGCTTTCCTCTCTTTCCAAATCTCGTAACTCCCTTCCATGGAGCAACACGTAACAACACATGTTATCCAACATTGAATTCCACGTCTTTTCGATGAAGATCAGCATAACTCTTTTGTCGATCTTGTGAGATCTTTATACGTTGCCAGATCATTTAAATCTTCTCCGTAGTCATACGTACCAATTCTGGTCCCAACAACATTCCTTCACCCACCTCGTCCCAGCATACTGGAGAACGACACTTGCGCCCATACAATGCCTCGAATGGAGCCATGCCAATACTTGCTTGATAACTATTGTTGTAGGAAATTACACCAATGGCAAGAACTTGTCCCAACTTCCTTTGAAGTCAAGGACACAGAGTCTTAATAAATCTTCAAGAGTTTGAATAGTCCTCTCCGACTGCCCGTCTGTTTGAGGATGATATGCCAAATTGAATCGCAAATCCATGCCCATAGCTTTTTGCAAATTAACCCAAAATTGTGAAGTGAATCGTGGGTCTCGATCAAAAACTATGGATTATGGCATACCATGCAGTCTTACAATCTGATTTATATACATAATGTTAAGATGATCAAGTGTATAAGTTTCTCGTATAGGTAAGAAATGAACAGACTTGGTCAATCTATCAACAATGACTCAAATTGCATCTATGCCTTGAGAAACCTTGGGAAGACCAGTAACAAAATCCATGGTAATGTGTTCCCACTTGCATTCTTGAATTTTAAGTAGTTGTAATGGACCTTTTGGCACTTGATGCTCCGCCTTTACACGTTGACAAGTTAAACACCTTGAGATAAACTCCGCGACCTCTCTCTTCATATTGCTCTACCAAAATGTATGTCAAAGATCACGATACATTTTGGTACTCCTAAGATGGATTGCAAACGGTGTGTTGTGCCCCTCCATTATGATTTTGTACGTTAAATCAGGGTCGTTAGGAACACAAAGTCTAGAGTTAACTCGAAGTATTCCTTCTTCATCGATTGTTATTTCCGGCATAGCACCTTCTTGCACTTTCTTCCTCATACGCATCAGTTCCAGGTCTGTAACTTGATCAACTTTAACTTTATCGATTAAAGTCGGTTCTACTCATATATTCTCCTTCATCACATGGGTCCCTGTAGTTTTTAACTCTATCTCCATCCTTTGCAAGGCATACAAGATGGGCCTCACTCATACTCGCATATGATCTTCTACTCTATGCGTCAACTACCACTTTCACTTTTCCAGGATGGTTATGGTATGATCATAATCTTTCAACAGTTCAAGCCAATGTCGTTGCCGCATGTTGAGTTCCTTTTGAGTGAAGAAATATTTGAGGCCTTTATGATTCGTAAAGAACTCCACTTTCTCCCCATACAAGTAATGCCTCTAAATTTTAAATGCGAAGACAACATCTGCCAACTCTAGATCATGAGTAGGATAATTCCTCTCATATTCTTTGAGTTACCGAGAGGCATAGGCTATGACTTTCTCATGTTGCATGAGAACACATCCTAACCCTTGGCCCAAAGCATCACTATAGATGACAAATCCCTCCGAGCCAGATGGTATTGTACAGGTGCTGAAATAAGTCTCCTCTTGAGTTCTTGAAAAATCTTTTCATATTCCTCGCTCCAACCGAATTTTGTATCTTTCCGAGTCAGCTGAGTTAATGGAGTAGCAATTCGAGAAAACCCTTCTACGAATCTTCGATAATAACTAGCTAAGCCGAGAAAGCTACGTACTTTGGTCCCTGATTTAGGTTGCTCCTAGCTTTGAATAGCTTCAATCTTTGCCGGGTCAATAGATATTCCATGACTTAATACTACGTGCCCAAGGAATGTTACTTCCTCAAGCCAGAACTCGCATTTCTTTAACTTGGCATAAAACTTGTTTTCATAAAACTTTTGGAGTATCAGTCTCAACTGTTGCTCATGATCTTCACGACTTTTGGAATATATGAGGATGTCATTAATAAAGGCGACCACAAAGTGATCTAAATATTCCTTGAATACTCGGTTCATCATATCCATGAGGCAGTAGGAGCATTAGTCAATCCAAAAGACATGACTAGGAATTCATTATGCCCGTACCGAGTTCTGAAAGTCGTCAGTTCTAACCTTTAACTGATGATATCCGGATCGAAGATCGATCTTTGAAAAGAATTTAGCGCCTTGCAACTGGTCAAATAGGTCATCAATGCGAGGCATTGGGTATCTATTTTTGACAGTGACATGGTTCAACTCCCGATAATTAATACAAAGTCGCATACTCCCATCTTTCTTTTTCATGAATAGAACAAGAGTACCCCAAGGAGACGTACTAGGACGAATGAAACCGATGTCTAACAACTCCTGCAGTCTGGTCTTTAACTCCTGAAGTTCAATAGGAGGCATTCAATATGGGGATTTGGAAATGGGTTTTATACCGGGTTCAAGGTCGATACAAAATTCAATTTCACGCTCTGGGGGTAGGCCAGGAAGTTTTTCAGGGAATATGTTAGGAAATTTATTAATAATAGAAATATCATTCAAATCTGACGTATTTTGTTTAAATCTGTGACATGAGCTAAGAAAGCTTGACATCCGTTTTTCAATAAACGAATAGCTTTATGGCTTGAGATGACAGTGATTGATTTTAATGGTTTGGTTACTTGAATTCGCATAATAGGTTGGTTAGGAATATGAAAGCTAACAACCTTACGAAAATAATTAATTTTTGTATGATGAGTAGTTAACCAATCACTCCCTATAATTACGTCAAATGCAAGTATTTTCAATGAAATAAGATCGACAGGTAATGTGAGGGTACCGATTTGAACCAAACAAGACTTATAAACAGTGGATGTAATGAAGATTTCTCCCAACGGAGTTTCCACAGATAAGTCAAAGTCTAATTTCTCCAGAGTCAAATTTAAACGTTGAGCGCAAGTTGAAGAAATAAAAGAATGGGTAGAACCGGTATCAAATAAGGTATAGATTTCGTTAGAGTTTATGATAAGCTTACCCGTGATGACCTCGTTCGAGTTCCTTACTTTCTGGGAGGTCACAACAAGCGCTCTCCCTTGAACTACTAGTTTTGACCTGTCTGGAATCGCATTTTGTGTCACCGTTCCAACTGGACTTGGCTTCCCAGTACGACAAAATCTAGCTAGGTAACCTTCTCTTCTATAATTGTAACACGTTTTGGACTGCTGCGCATAGTTTGGACTGATTTATCCCTCCTCTCCGCATTTGAAGTATATGATAGGATGTCGTTCTTCTTCCTTAACAACGGGTGCTGGTGATGACGTCTTTCCATCGTTGTTGAATCTCCTCTTCTTGAAATGTCCATTCTTATTGTCTTGGACATGATTACCACCAAAGTGGTCACCATTTCTAACATGTTGAGTCCCTCCACATTTGTTGTCACCGCTTTGATGACTGCTACCACTGGTATTATCATTTTGTCGGCTGCTTTCTCTTGGTTGGGTTGACTCGTTATCGCGCTCCATTAACTGAGCCCTATTTACAACATCTGAATACAAACACAGTTTATGAGAAATTAGATATTGACGTATCTCGGGTTTCAAACCTCTTAGAAACATCCGTGTCATTCTCTCCTCATTATCAACGAAGTGAGACGCAAACCGGGATAACTCGACAAACTTAGCTTCGTACTACAACACGGTCATATTGTTCTGCTCCAACTTGATTAACTCTACCTCTTTCATGTGACGAATACTTTCGGGAAAGTACTTGTCGTTGAATAGTTCTTGGAACTTCTCCCAAGACATCTTTAGTGCGGTAGGTTGAGTACGCTTTACCGATTCCCACCAGTAATCTGCCTCTCCTCGCAACATAAAGGTGGAAAAAGGAACATTTTGCTCCTCGGAACATCCCAAGACATCAAATATCCTGGTGATCTACTTTATCCACATTTCTGCCTTAAGTGGTTTTGGCTCTCCAATAAACTCCAGTGGTCCCAGCTCCTTAAACTGTTTAGCGGTGACCGACCGAGAGTTTCCAGTGTTTCCACCTAAATTTTGGACAGGATCCGCTCTCGCCTGATGTTTCTTGAATTACATAAAGCCTCTGAACATTCCATCATTCATCATTTGATCGTTGTTGTTTACCTGAGAATTATTGTCTTCCTATTGTACAATATCCTGGGTATTGATCTGTGGTGACTCAACGGTCTCCTGTGCTCCATTGCTATCCTCAATATTCTTGGATGTCATTTTCAAATACTGCCACAAAACAAGTGTTAATTGACATGCAACATATTACCCCTATACTCTGACCGACCAATTAAATACCAAATAAACTTAGGTAGGTCATACTAGTGAAGGAATTCGCCGTCTCTCCCCTCCTAGTTCTAGTCTCACATCTTAGCCAGGGATCATATCCCTAAGCTTTGATACCAACTGTGACGCCCCCAAAATAGGTATACATCACCCATCTTGAGTCGCCAAAAACATGGTACAAAATTCAAATACAACTTAATAATATAACTGTCGTGTAAAATACAACAAAACATAAACTGAGACTTTTAGTACGAATATTGTCTTCTAGACATTATTCAACTAAAATGGAGTCCTCAATACATTTATTATCACACTATTTTATAGAATAGTGATGACTATTGCTATCATCTGGACCGTCACTCCGTTCCCCGACTAGTCCCCAGCTACGTTCCCATTTCTTGAAGAGAACAATGAAAGCAAAAGGGTGAGCTCAACTAGCCCAGTAAGAAATATTATGACTAAGATAATGCAGAATAATTTATCGTTAGCCTTCAACAATGTTTAACTGATTAGATATAACAAACATCAAGTTTAACTGCAGCGGAACAAGCAATCCATTAGAAAAGTCAAGTAGAGAATAAAATCTACTATCTTCTATGATTTAAAAGGTTTTTTCATCACTTTTATCGCTGAGACTCAGCTTAATAAATAATCCATATCATCCTTGCACTACGACCAAGAATATTCATTAGTATCACAACCACAAATTATCCATGCAATACGGGCCAAGGATATTCGTGTATTCATCAATGGTCATGATCATGCCAACAACTGTCCATCAATGCACTACGGTCCAATGAGGACTTTTATCACATCATTTGTAACATTACGGTCATGATTATACCGAATAATCCCTGGTCATAATCATACCAAGTCCATCTATGCACTATAGGCCACAAATGACTTTCAACATATTATAAATATGAGGATGATGATAATGATATAAGAATTCAATAAAACAAGTTCAAGGATAAATTTCTAAAGATTTATAATTTAATTTATCTAGAAATCAATAACGTCCAAATTGTCAATATGATACTGCTTTGTAGAGTAAATTTCAAGAATAATATTGTATCAAAAATAATTTGGACCGAAAACGAATCAATTTTTATCATAAATAGTACCCCGGGTGAATAGTACTCGAGTGAATAGTACCCGGTGAATAGTACTTCAAGAATAATAACCCCGTGAATAGTACTCTGGCATGAAAAGTTAAAACTTTAGTTTTGAAAAAGAAATAGGATCTCCTTGCCTTGATTAAATATATGAATCAATTTATTTAACACTTGATGTTTTAATTATCAAGGTTAATAATAATTAATTCAAATAAAATCAGAAAATAATTTAGATAAAATAATTAAATAATTACATTTTTAATTAATTACAATGTAATTGTTATCATCAAAATATAAAATAAAATTATACCTATCAGGCCTAAAGCCTCGCTACCACCCTCTGTGATTATTGCCTTCTCCAGAATGGTTCCATAGGAATTACTTTGAATCACTGATATCCGTCTATAGAGCCAGGGTTTCAAGCCCTACTTGAATCTCCACGCATTTCTCACCTTTGAATCCACTTGATGTGGAGAAAATCTTGCCAGTTCATTGACCTTGGTAGTATATTGGGGAACAATCATATTCCCTTATTTTAGTTCTAAGAATTTCATCTCCATCCTACCCTGCGTACTCATGGTAAAATAGTTCTCGAAGAATATCTCCTTGAACCGTGTCCACATAATCACCTCCACTCAAGCTCTAACATGGTTCTCCTCCCACTAGAAGTTGGCTTCTCCCTTCATCATATAGGTGGCAAAAGAAGTTTTATACCCCTCTTCGATATTTGCAATAACAAATGTCTTTTCAATCTCTTTTACGCATGTTTGGGCTTCTATAGGGTCCATAGTTCATTTGAACTCCGACGGACCTACACTCTTGAAATCCCTAAACATAGTACCACGTACTACCACATGATTAACTGGTATATTTGCACCATTTCTATTAAAGTCAACTGTTAATAAATTAACAAACTCATGCATTGGGTTAATTGGTCCCCTTCTGGTTAATTAGTTTCCTGATTTCGTTGTCTTCTTCTTGGCGACATATTTCTGTTAAAATGAATAAAAGTTCATTATTACTTTCTTCTTATTAATTAGTGGGGACTCGTAGAATGGAGCTTCGTAGAGCGGGTTTTCATAGAGTGGGGTTTTGGTTTCTAGTTCCTCGGCTTGGTGGAAATTCGTAGAGTGGAGCTTCGTAGAGTGGGTCTTCGTAGAGTGGGGTCTTCAGCCATATGATGCTTCGTTTTCTTTCAGATGGTTTCTTCAGTGGCCTTCTGTATTGTCCCGAGAGTTTGATCATATAGTATATGATAATGATCCTTAGAGAAAGATAATGAACGGGTCAAAGAATATGTAATACTCAAATATAATTGAGTCTAAGTAAATGTTATGAAATAAAACTTATAAGAATTTATTATCAAGAATGGTGAGAGTAAAAAATATAAAACCTATATTCAGGTAATGTGTTGAAGTTATTCAATGAATAGATTTGAGAAAAACCTGAGTAAGGTAGGGTTTTGGTGATTCCGAGGATGGAATCCTTATAAGGAGGGAAGGATGTGACATCCCAGATTTTTAGAATTTATAAATGAAAATTTTATAAATAAAAGTATTATTTATGAGATATGTTGGATGTGAGTATGTGTATGTCTTATATTGTAGAATATGTGAATTGACGTGAAGAGAATGTTATATATTAATTTTAATGTATATAAATATTTAATTGAATTATTTATTGAGTTAAATAAATAAATTTGGTTTTGATTATAGAGTAATGTAATTAAGTGTAGTAGATTAATTAAATGAATATTTAGTATTTAATTTAATTAATATAATAATTTTTTTTATAGTTCTAATTTAATTGAGATAATTAAATAAGATGAGTTATGTGATGATTGATACACGAAATTATAATTAACAAGTAAATATAATTATGTGACAATTTGATTAGATTGATTGATGTTAAACCATTGATTAATTAAAATAATGAGTATTTGCCAAACATGGTCTTAGGTTTTTTAAGTTCAAGTTGGTGTAACCTATGTATTAACTAGTAATTAGTATATATAATAATTACTGGGAGTTACATATATTATATATTACTAGTATTGTATATTATATGTATATACTATAAGTTAGTACGTTAGTTTTAGAAAATAAACCAAAGAAAGAAGAAGAGAGTTAGAGAGAGTTGTAGGAGAAGAAGAAGAAGAAGAAGAAGAAGAAGAAGAAGAAGAAGAAGAAGAAGAAGAAGAAGAATGGAAAGCTTTGAGAAGACAAAACAAGCCCCATCATCATTACTCCATCTCTCTCTTAAATTCATACTAATAAGGTTATAATTTAAATTCCTTATTTTAATTAAATTTTTATGTTCTTCATAATGTAGAAGAAATTGAGAGAGATAGAGAGAAATAGAGGAATTGAGAAGAAGAAGAAGAAGAAGAAGAAGAAGAAGAAGAAGAAAAAGCTAGAAGAAGGTAACTTCTAAACTCTTATTTAATCTTTAATTTTTTGGGTAGATTTATGTTCTAGGGTAGTAGATCATGCTTAATCTTGTTTGTATAGGTTTAATCTTGGATTATCAAGAATCAAACAAGAGTATTCAAGAAACAAAATGAAATGGAAAGAGAATTTGAAGAACAAAATTCGTAGGTTTTGAGTAATTGTGGACAAATCTTGTAAAATTCATACCTCTTTGGGTATAATGAGTTAGAAAGTGAGCCTTATATCAAATCGAAGATATGTAAGTAAGCTATATTTTGATAGTGGAATCATATGAAAAATCTTTGTAGATTTCTTGCAATGTCTGTTTTAGTAAGGCTGGTGCGAAGGGAAAATAATCTGCCCAGAAAATCAAAACTGTTACGGTTTCTGACTACGAACAATTCATATAAATTCGTGTATTTTGAATTTGAAGAAACTTTAAACTGTAAAGTTGTAGATATGGAAGTTTATTAGCCAGACTTGCACGATTGAGCCATTTTATGGACCGGATCATGTCCGAAATAGATTGTTTAGTAAGGATGTCCAGAAAATGAAATTTTGTAGACTAGTTGATGAATTATAGAATCTGGTTTAGATGGATAAGGGTCTGACTTTAAGGCCTAGATGAGGTTGTAGTACATCGAGTAAGGGTTAATTCTATATAAGAAGGAACAAAAACGGACATGTAACGAAGGAGTTATGTTAAAAACAAAAATAACGTTTTGTTAAAGAAATTGTGAAGATGAGTTTTATAATTCTGTTTGAATTAAGATTTTGGGTGATGGTATATTTTGATGATTAAAAATATGTTTTGACATATGTAATGAGTATAGATATGTGTTATCATATTCTATGCATAATTAACCATTTAAGATCAAAAGTTGAGATAAGTTAATGTGTGTACATAACGTGCTCGATAAAATGCCTATGAGTAATAGTGTTTCTAAACTTTGGTATACAAAGTATCTAACTAATGGCTAATATTGGATATCTGAGTATGAAAAGATGATAATACAAGAATAATAATGGAAAGAAATCGAAAAGGGCAATTTTTGATTTTTGAAGGAAAATTAAACATGTAAACAATGTGTTGAATATGCATTTTTGAAACCAAAATGGTATAATAAAATAGTGTGATATACGCACATTAAACTACAAGTGCGATAGTCTAGCATGTGTGGTGATGAAAATGAAAATAAAACCGAGTTACATATAAAATAGTTAGATGTCTATAAAGACATTATAAAGGATAATAAGATAAAGTAAGGTCTTAGAATAAATTTGAGCATGAGATTGAGTATTGATTTTATTTATTATCAATCTCATATACAGTGTTGGTTGTGCAAGGACGCGAAGTATTAGCGTGTTGGTAAAACGCATGTAAAGGCAAGTCTTTCAGTTCCTATTTGCTATGTGAACTTGATGATTAATTGTTTTAAATCTTTATTGCAAATAGCATGATGTGTTGTATATATATTGAAAGTATGAAACGTTAAAGTCAATTTATGATTACGTTGATTGAGTATTGAATGATGATTGAGTAAATAACTCAATCTCTTTACTTGTTATATGAACTAAAGCATATATGTTATGTTAGTCCAATGTTTATGAGATGTATGATAAGCATGTTATTATGTGCTACGTGATGCATGAAAACTTTTAGATTTATTGGGCTGTCGAGCTCAACTTTGCAAATAACCATTTTTGCAGGTAAAGGATTGAAGGTAACACTATGTGGTACTTGAAAGACATGAATCAGATGTAATACACAAAGATTATTATTTTAGATAAAGTTTTAATTCCTTTAAACCATGATTAGGGTTCATGAGATGTACTCAATGTTTTATGATATATATTTTATGTTGAGTTATAAAGTTAAAGTTTGAGTTGTCTGATGTATAAAAAGATATCAATTTGATATGTATATATATATATATATATTAACTCTGATAAAGTGAATCATGGATTATATATGATTCAAGACATGTAGATGATAAAGGTTTTGATTCAGGAAATTAAAGTAAGAAGATAGAAAATTTTAATTATTCCGTAATTTTCAATGGTTGTATTATCGTTCAATGATGTAAAATTAGAGGTTGAATGTATTGTTAATGACCGAAGTCGAGAATTAAATTATATGTATTTTGGGGTCGTTATACCTTCTGGCTTGGATGGTTTTGGGTTCGGACGTCGTCAGAAGGTTAAAGACAGGCCATGGTTTTGGCAACTAGCTCTATAATTGTCTGGCAACTACAGGCCTAGTGAAGTGATATCTGATTGCTTTGATTTCGGGGTTTTGGCTTTTAGTTCCCCGTCTTGGTGGGGACTCGTAGAGTGGGGCTTCGTAGAGTGGATTTTCATAGAGTGGGGTTTTGGTTTCTAGTTTCTCGGCTTGGTCAAACTCGTAGAGTGGGGCTTCGTAGAGTTGGGCTTCATAGAGTGAGGCTTTGTAGAGTGTGTCTTCGTAGAGTGGGGTCTTCGTAGAGTGGATCTTCGTTGTGACACCCCCAAAATAGGTATACATCATCCATCTTGGTTTGCCAGATACAAGGTACTGAATTCAAATACAACTTAATTATACAACCGTCATGTACAATACGACAAAACATAACCTGTGAGTTTGAATACAAATATTGTCTATTAGAGAGTATAAAAATTCATAAGGAGTCTTCATTACAATTATTATCACACTATTTCATAGAATAGTGAGGACTACTAATGCAAACATCTAGGACCATCACTCTGTTCCCTGACTAGTCCCAGCTACGTTATCATTTCCTGAAGAGAACAGTAAAAGAAAGGGTGAGCTTAACTAGCCCAGTAAGAAATATTATGACTAAGATAATGCAGAATAATTTATCGTTAGCCTTCAACAATATTAAACTAATAAAATATAATAACTATCAAGTTTAACTGCAGCGGAACATGCAATCCATTAGAAGAGTCAAGTAGGGAATAAAATTTACTATCTTCTATGATTTAAAAGGTTTTCATCACTTTTATCGATGGGACTCAGCTTAATAAATAATCCATATCATCGAATCACCCCTGCACTACGGCCAAGGATATTCTTTAGTATCACGACTACGAATTATCCATGAACTACGGCTAAAGATAATCATGTTTTCATCAATGGTCCTGATCATGCCATAAAACAATTCATCTTTGCATTACGGCCAAAGAGAATCCATAGCCATAATCATACCAAAAACTGTCCATCAATGCAGTACGGGCCAATGCGGACTTTTTCCACATCATTTATAACATTACATTATGATTATACCGAATAATCCCTGGTCATAATCATACCAAGTCCATCTATGCACTACAGGCCATATATGACTTTCAACATAATATAAGCATGAGGATGATGACAATGATATAAGAATTCAATAAAACAAGTTCAAGAATTAATTTATCCAGGAACTAATAACATCCACATTGTCAACATGATACTTCTTTGTAGAGAAAAATTCAAGAATGCTCAGAAGAATATTTCCATGAAAAGATACTTGATGAATCACAAATATCAAGGATATTCCACAAATTTCATGGAGTATAGAATTCAAAGTTTTAACCAAATGAGTATAATAAAGAATGGAATAACAAAAGAAATCACAATTCATGCGATAGACCACACATGCAGTTTATTCCAACAGAATAATTAATAACGGAACCAGGTCCGGCGTAAAACGCACAGACAGGATATTCCAACAGAATAATAAATAATGGAACCAGGTCCGGCGTAAACGTACATACAGGATATTTTGACAGTATAATAAATAATGGAACCAGGTCTGGCGTAAACGCACAGACAGGATATTCCGATAGAATAATAAATAATGAAATCACAGAAGAATTTCACCAAGTATAGGGTAGCCCACGTATATAGGTTATTCAAATAGAATAATAAATAATGGAATAACAGAAGTTCTCTTCATGAATACAAAAGAAATAATACCCCTTACGGGTACAACAAACAATATTCCCTACCTTAGAAGAAACTGGATATTGGAAAAGTGAAGTAACAAAATACTTTTCTTCTTTCTCTCTATAGTTTCTCTCTCTAGAGTTTCAGTGAATTTGTAAGAAATAATGAAGGAATGAGCTTCTATTTATAGGAAAATGGACTGAATAGTAACTAATTCATGAACGGTCCAGATTGATTTACTTTTAAATGGACGGTCCATATTGGTTTACTATTAATACTTAAAGCAACGGTCCATACTGATTTACTATTAAAACTTTAAACCAGCGGTCCATATTGATTTACTATTATATCTTCAACCAACGGTCTTAAAAATTAGCACATCTCCTCATGGAATAATATTGTACCTAAAAATGATTTGGACCGAAAAGAAATATATCTTACGGGTGAATAGTACTCCGTAAATAGTAACTCATGAATAGTAACTTGTGAATAGTAACTCGTGAATAGTACTCTGACACAATAAGTGTCCCGAATACCTGATTGAACAATATATCCTCCAGACATCAATTATACTAACACAAATAAGTCCAATACAATGGAACTATAAAATTCATTTTTAATCAACACGAACTTATTCATCATTAATATTATAATTCACAATATTTAACAACCAGGTCGTTTCTAGGAAAGAGGGGGCTTTCCGATAAGGATTTCTCCTTATTGGCACACAATTAGGTGACCAAACCTCTCTTTGACATAACTTCTAGACATTGTCAATATTGAAAATAATAATATGAATTACTTTGTCGTCTTAATTATTGATTTAATAATATATCATATTATGCAGATGATACTGTAGCAATAATTTAATAAATAATATGAGAGATATGTTGCAGCAACTACTGTAGTAATAATTGACTATAACTGAGTGACTTCTAACGTAATCATCAATAATCAATACCGTGTGCTACTATACAACCACGCGTATTACTGTACTTTTACTACCGGTTAGTTCAACAGTTTTAACGGTAACACCTCCGCCGTTATTTTTATAGAAAGATAATTTTGTCATTTTCTAACTACGACAATACTTCCGTTGTGGGGTTCACCAATGATTGTGCCGTCATATGAATATTCCCTATAAAAAAGAATATTCCCCGACAAATCGAATATTATATAACCACTTGCTTACTTTGCAAAATTAGTAAATATTACCCACAACTATAACATTATATCAAATCAACACCATAATATTCAAAAATATAATTCGAGAAAATTATTGTTTATTTATAAAAGTTGGGGTCTTACAACCTCCCATTTCTTATGAAATTTCGTACTCAAAATTAGGGTACATACCTGGTATGTTGAAGATATGAGGATACCTTGACTTCATCTCAGATTCTAGCTCCCAAGTCATTTCCTCCACGTCGTGGTTTCTCCACAAAACTTTGACTTGAGGTATAACCTTAAAGCGTAGAACATGATCCTTCTTATCCAAGATTTTAATAGGTAACTTTTCATACGTTAAATCTTCCTCTATCTCGTCTGGTTCTAACTCAATAATGTGGTTCGGGTCTTTCACATATTTACGTAACATAGATATGTGAAAAATATTATGAACACGAGACATACTTGGCAGTAAGGCGAGTCTATAGGCCACAGTTCCTACTCGATCGAGGATTAAAAATGGACCGATGAATCGAGGATTGAGCTTCCCTCTCTTTTTAAATCTCATAACTCCTTTCCATGGAGCAATACGTAACAACACATGATCTCCTATATCGAATTCCACGTCCTTTCGATGAAGATCAACATAACTCTTTTGTCGATCTTGTGAGGTTTTTATACGTTGTCGAATTGTTTGAATCTTTTCCGTAATCATACATACCAACTCCGGTCCCAACAATGCTGCTTCACATACCTCATCCCAGCATACTGAAAAATGACACTTTCTTCCATACAACGCCTCAAATGGAGCCATGCCAATACTTGCTTGATAACTGTTGTTGTAGGAAAACTCCGACAATGGTAAGAACTTGTCCCAACTTTCCTTGAAGTCAAGGACACAGAGTCTTAATAGATCTTCAAGAGTTTGAATAGTCCTCTCCGACTATCTGTCCATCTGAGGATGATATGCCGAGCTAAATCGTAAGTCTGTGCCCATAGCTTTTTGCAAACTAACCCAAAATAGTGAAGTAAATCTTGGATCTCGATTAGAAACTATGGATACCAGCATACCATGCAGTCTTACAATCTCGTTTATATACATACGAGCAAGACGTTCAAGTGTATAAGTTTCTCGTATTGGTAAAAAATGAGCAGACTTGGTAAATCTATCAACAATGACCCAAATCGCATCTATGCCTTGAGAAACCTTAGGAAGACCGGTAACGAAATCCATGGTAATGTGCTCCCACTTCTATTCTGGAATTTCAAGTGGATTCAATGGATCTTTTGGTACTTGATGTTCCGCTTTAACTCGTTTTACAAGTTAGACACCTTGAGATAAACATCGCTATCTCTCTCTTCATATTGCTCCACCAAAATGTATGACGAATATCATGATACATTTTGGTACTCCCAGGATGGATTTCAAACGGTGTGTTGTGTGCCTCCATCATGATTTTATACTTTAAATCAGGGTCGTTAGAAATACAAAGTCTGGAGTTGACTCGAAGTATTCCTTCTTCATCGATTCTTGCTTCCGACATAGCACCTTCTTGCACTTTCTTCCTCATACGCATTAGCTCCAGGTCCGTAGCTTGAGCAGCTTTAACTTTATCAATTAAAGTTGGTTCTACTCGTATATTTGCCATTATCACATGGGTCCCTGGAGTCTTTAATTCTATCTCCATCCTTTGTAAGTCACACAAAATGGGCCTTTGCGTTGACAATATCGCACTCGTACTTGCATATGATCTTCTACTTAATGCGTCAGCTACCACGTTCGCTTTTCCAGGATGGTATTGGATGGTATGATCATAATTGTTCAACAGTTCAAGCCAAAGTCGTTGTCGCATGTTGAGTTCCTTTTGAGTGAAGAAATATTTGAGGCTTTTATGATCCGTAAAGATCTCCACTTTCTCCCAATACAAGTAATGCCTCCAAATTTTAAGCGCGAAGACAACAACTGCTAACTCTAGATCATGAGTAGGATAATTCCTCTCATATTCTTTGAGTTGTCTTGAGGCATAGGCTATGACTTTCCCATGTTGCATGAGAACACATCCCAAACCTTTGCCCGAAGCATCACTGTATATGGCAAATCCCTCTGAGCCAGATGACATTGTCAGAACAGGTGCTGAAATGATTCTCCTCTTGAGTTCTTGAAAACTCTTCTCACATTCTTCTTTCCAACCAAACTTTGTATCTTTCCGAGTCAGCTGAGTTAATGGAGTAGCGATTCGAGAAAATCCTTCCACGAATCTCCGATAATAACCAGCTAAACCGAGAAAGCTACATACTTCGGTCACTGATTTAGGTTGCTCCTAGCTTTGAATAGCTTCCATCTTTGCCGGGTCAATAGATATTCCATGACTTGATACTACGTGCCCAAGGAATGCTACTTCCTTAAGCCAGAACTCACATTTCTTCAACTTGGCATAAAGCTTGTATTCACGAAGCTTTTTGAGTGTCAGCCTCAAGTGTTGCTCATGATCTTCATGGCTTTTGGAATAAATAAGGATGTCATCAATAAAAACGACCACAAAGTGATCGAAATATTCCTTGAATACTCGGTTCATCATATCCATGAAGGCAGCAGGAGAATTAATCAATCAAAAGGACATGACTAGGAATTCATAATGCCCATACCGAGTTCTGAAAGCCGTCTTTGGAATGTCATCGGTTCTAATCTTCAATTGGTGATATCTGGAATGAAGATTAATCTTTGAAAATAATTTGGCTCCTTGCAACTGGCCAAACAAGTCATCAATACGTGGTAATGGGTACCTATTTTTGATGGTGACATGATTCAACTCCCGATAATCAATACAAAGTCGCATACTCCCATCTTTCTTCTTCACGAATAGAACATGAGCATCCCAAGGAGACATACTAGGACGAATGAAACCAATATCTAACAATTCCTGAAATTGGGTCTTTAACTCCTGAAGTTTAATAGGAGCCATTCGATATGGGGCTTTGGAAATGGGTTTTGTACCAGGTTCAAGGTCGATACAAAATTCAATTTCACGCTCTGGGGGTAGGCCAGGAAGTTCTTCAAGGAATACGTCAGGAAATTTATTAACAATAGAAATATCGTTCAAAACTGACGTATTTTTGTTTAAATCTGTGACATGAGCTAATAAAGCTTGACATCCATTTTTCAATAAACGAATAGCTTTATGGCTTGAAATGACCGTGATTGATTTTAATAGTTTGGTCGCTTTAATTCGCATAATAGGTTGATTAGGAATATGAAAACTAACAACCTTACGAAAATAATTAATTTTTGTATGATGAATAGTTAACCAATCAATCCCTAGAATTACGTCAAACGCAAGTATTTTCAAAGAAATAAGATCGACAGGTAATGTGAGGGTACCAATTTAAACCAAACAAGACTTATAAACAGTGGAAGTAATGAAGGTTTCTCCCAATGGAGTTTCCACAGATAAGTCAAAGTCTAATTTCTCCGGAGTCAAATTTAATCGTTGAGCGCAAGTAGGAGAAATAAAAGAATGGGTAGAATCGGTATCAAATAAAGTATAGACTTCGCTAGAGTTTATGATAAGCTTACCCGTGATGACCTCATTTGGGTTCCTTTCTTTCTGGGAGGTCACAACAAATGCTCTCCCTTGCACTACCAGCTTTGAATTTTTTGGGACGGCCTTCGGTGCCTCAATCCTAGCTGAACTTGTCTTCGGTGAACGACAAAATTGGGCTAAGTGACCTTCTCTTCCACAATTATAACATGCTTTGGACGGTATCACGCAGTTTGGACTGATGTGTCCCTCCCCTCTGCATTTGAAGCATATGATAGGTGGTCGTTCTCCTTCCTTAACAACGGGTGCTGGTGCTGACGTCTTTCCATCATTGTTAAATTTCCTCTTCTTGAAATGTCCATTCTTATTATCTTAGCCCTGATTACCACCGAAGTGTTTACCATTTCTGGCCTGTTAATTCCCTCCACGCTTGTTGTCACCGCTTCGATGACTGCTCCCACTGGTATTATTATTTTATTGGCTGCTCTCTTTTGGTTGTGTTGACTCGTTATCACGCTCCACTAACTGAGCCCTATTTACAACATTTGAATACAAACACAGTTTATGAGAAATAAGATGTTGATGTATCTCCTGCTTCAAACCTCTTAAAAACATCTGCGTCATTCTCTCTTCATTATCCACCAAGTGGGATGCAAGCTGGGACAACTCGGCAAACTTGGCTTCGTACTGCGACACGGTCGTATTATTTTGCTCCAACTTGATGAATTTTACCTCTTTTATATGAAAAATACTTTTGGGAAAGTATTTGTCGTTGAATAGTTCTTGGAACTTTTCCCAAGAAATCTTCAGTGCGGCAGGTTGAGTACGCTTTACCGATTCCCACCAGTAATCTGCCTCTCCTCGCAACATAAAGGCGGCAAAGGAAACCTTTTGCTCCTTGGAGCATCCCAAGACATCAAGTATCTTGGTGATCTGCTTTATCCATGCTTCCGCCTTAAGTGGTTTTTGCTCTCCAATAAACTCCGGTGGTCCCAGCTCCTTGAACTGTTTAGCGGTGACCGTCCGAGAGTTTCCAGTGTTTCCACGTACATTTTGGATAGGAGCCGCTCTCTCCTGCTGTTGCATGAATTGCATAAAGCCTATGAACATTCGATTATTCATCATTTGGTTGGTGTTGTTGTTTGCATGAAGATTGTCGCCTTCCTAATGCACATTATCGTGATTATTGATATGTGGTGAATCAACGGTCGCCTGTGCTCCATTGCTATTCTCAACATTCTCAGATGTCATTTTTAGATATTGCCACAAAACAAAAGGTTAATTGACATGTAATATATTATCCCTATATTCTGACCGACCAATTAAAAACCAAAAAAACATAGGTAGGTCATACTAGCGAAGGAATTCCCTGTCTCTCACCTCCTAGTTCTATTCTCACATCTTAGCCATGGATCGTATCCCTAAGCTTTGTTACCAACTGTGACGCCCCCAAAAACGGTATACATCACCCATCTTGGTTTGCCAGGTACAAGGTACTGAATTCAAATACAACTTAATTATACAACCGTCGTGTACAATACGACAAAACATAACCTGTGAGGTTGAATACAAATATTGTCTACTAGAGAGTATAAAAACTAACATCTATGACCATCACTCTGTTCCCCGACTAGTCCCAGCTAAATTTTCATTTCCTGAAGAGAACAGTAAAAGAAAGGGTGAGCTCAACTAGCCCAGTAAGAAATATTATGACTAAGATAATGCAGAATAATTTATCGTTAGCCTTCAACAGTGTTAAATTGATAAAATATAATAACTATCAAGTTTAACTGCAGCGGAACAAGCAATCCATTAGAAGAGTCAAGCAGGGAATAAAATCTACTATCTTCTATGATTTAAAAGGTTTTTTTTATCACTTTTATCGCTGGGACTCAGCTTAATAAATAATCCACATCATCGATTCACCCCTGAACTACGGCCAAAGATATTCTTTAGTATCACGACCATGAATTATCCATGCACTACGGCTAAAGATAATCATGTTTTCATCAACGGTCCTGATCATGCCATAAAACAATTCATCTTTGTACTACGACAAAAGAGAATCCATAGCCATAATCATGCCAAAAACTGTCCATCAATGCACTACGGACCAATGAGGACTTTTTTCACATCATTTGTAACATTACGATTATGATTATACCGAATAATTATTGGTCATAATCATACTAAGTCCATCTATGCACTACAGGCCACAGATGACTTTCAACATAATATAAGCATGAGGATGATGACAATGATATAAGAATTCAATAAAACTAGTTCAAGAATTAATTTATCCAAGAACTAATAACGTCCACTTTGTCAACATGATACTTCTTTGTAGAGTAAAATTCAAGAATGCTCAGAAGAATATTTCCATGAAAAGATACTTGATGAAGCGCAAATATCAAGGATATTCCACTAATTTCATGGAGTATAGAAGTCAAAGTTTTAACCAACTGAGTATAACAAAGAATGGAATAGCAAAAGAAATCACAATGCATGCGATAGACCGCACAGGCAGGTTATTCCAACAGAATAATAAATAACGAAACCAGGTCCGGCGTAAAACGCACAGACAAGATATTCCAACAGAATAATAAAGAATGGAACCAGGTCCGGCGTAAACGCACAGACAAGATATTTTGATAGTATAATAAATAATAGAACCAGGTCTGGCGTAAACGCACAGACAGGATATTCCGACAGAATAATAAATAATGAAATCACAGAAGAATTTCACCATGTATAGGGTAGCCCGCGTATACAGGTTATTCAAATAGAATAATAAATAATGGAATAACAGAAGTTCTCTTCAGGAATACAAAAAAATAATACCCCTTACAGGTACAACAAATAATATTCCATACATTAGAAGAAACTGGATATTGGAAAAGTGAAGTAACAAAATACTTTTCTTCTTTCTCTCTATAGTTTCTCTCTCTAGAGTTTCAGTGAATTTGTAAGAAATAATGAAGGAATGAGCTTCTATTTATAGGAAAATGGACTGAATAGTAACTAATTCATGAACGGTCTAGATTGATTTACTTTTAAACGGACGGTCCATATTGGTTTACTATTAAAATTTAAAGCAACGGTCCATACTGATTTAATATTAAAACTTTAAACCAGCGATCCATATTGATTTACTATTATAACTTTCCACCAGCGGTCCATATTGATTTACTATTATATCTTCAACCAACGGTCTGAAAAATTAGCACATCTCCTCATGGAATAATATTGTACCTAAAAATTATTTGGACCGAAAAGAAATATATCTTACGGGTGAATAGTACCCCATGAATAGTAACTCGTGAATAGTAATCCGACGTAAAAAGTATCCCGAATACCCGATTGAACAATATATCCTCCAGACATCAATTATACTAACACAAATAAGTCCATCACAATGGAACTATAAAATTCATCTTTAATCAACACGAACTTATTCATCATTAATATTATAATTCACAATATTTAACAACCAGGTCGTTCCCAGGAAAGTGGGGGCTTTCCGATAAGGATTTCTCCTTATTGGCGCGTAATTAGGTGACCAAACCTCTCCTTGCCAGAACTTCTAAACATTGTCAATATTGCAAATAATAATATAAATAACTTTGCCGTCTAAATTATTGATTCAATAATATATCATATTATGCAGATGATACTGTAGCAATAATTTAATCAATAATATGAGAGATATGATGCAGCAACTACTGTAGCAATAATTGAGTATAACTGAGTGACTTCTCACGTAAGCATCAAAAATCAATACCGTGTGCTACTATGCAACCACGCGTATTACTGTACTTTTACTACCGGTTAGTTCAACAGTTTTAACGGTAACACCTCCGCCGTTATTTTTATAGAAAGATAATTTTGTCGTTTTCTAACTACGATAATACTTCAGTTGTTGGGTCCACCAATGATTGTGCCGTCGTACGAATATTCCCTATAAAAATGAATATTCCCCGACCAATCGAATATTATATAATCACTTGCTTACTTTTCAGAATTTGTAAATATTACCCACAACTATAACATTATATCAAATCAACACCATAATATTCAAAAATATAATTCGAGAAAATTATTCTTTATTCATAAAAGTTGGGGTCTTACATTCGTAGAGTGGGGTCTTCGTCCATATGAGGCTTCGATTTCTTCCAGATGGTTTCTTCAGTGGCCTTCGGCTGGCTGGGATGGTTTCAGGTTCAGCTTTCCTCGGCTTACCGAGGTTTGGTGCTCAGGACGGTTTCATTGATTGGCATCAGTAGATGATTTCGGATGTTCCATGTTCGGGCGTCTTGACGATTATTCCCTTGTTTATGATTTGGCATGAAATGTCTCTTGTCTGTTTATTGGGTGTCTGTCTGTAACCTATTATAGTGCTTACATCATAGGGCCTGTCCGATGATGTCTTTGCTATATTCCGATTGGGTTTCCCCCATGCGGTTTTGTAATCCCCCATTTATTTATTTAAGTCTAAATTTAGCAAAAAAAACATGTTCAATAAAGTGCTTATATTGATATGCTTTCTTCTTTGTAGTATAATACTACATCGCTCACTATTACATAGCCTTAGCTAATGTTACACCCCCAAATCTGTGTACTTCATTTCCACAAGATTTGACGTTCACTGTCTAAACATTCATTTCTAACTACCAAAATATAATAAAATTTAAGCAGTAAACTATCCCATTAAAGAGTTACATAACTTAATCAATAAATCTCCTAGGTTATCTAACCTAAAAAAACATACATCAAGTGTGGAAAATTAATTAATTACATCACAATATTTAAAATAACGTCTGACATCATGAAAGTCAATAAATTTTACAAGTTTGCAACCCTTGTTCAATTTTCCTTTCCCTTTGCTAGTAGTTGGTTCATCAACCTTCTCAACTTTAGCTGAAATGATTATATATGCAAGAGTGAGCAAAACAAATGCTCACTTAAAATGACAATGAATAATAACATCATAACAACTGCCAATGAATAGGCTCAATAGAACTAAATAATATTCTCTATCAATGATAATCAAGAACAGAATTTGAAATATATCTGAGGGTCACAAGACCATAAACCGTGTCCAAGGTTATAAGTATTCTTTCAACTTAAACCTAAAAAGTCATAAGACTATAGGGACTTCCCTTGCTTAAGGGAATCAACCCTTCGTACTATGTATTGTGCACAAATATCTAAACGCTTCGCCTAAATTATTCCCTATAATAGGGTTGTTCATCTCAGTTTTTTTAGAATACAAGTCCGCACCAAAGTAAGTTTGGTTTAGATAAGCTTCAAGTGTAATTTAGAGTTCTACGAACATCAACTAAGGATTAGTTGAATCAAAGGTGTAATAAAAATTCATGGATTTGATAACAACGTAGAATGAAATAACCATGGGTTATAAGTGATTAAACATCACGCATCAAAATCATGCTTTAGGAATAAATTGGAAATCATTGAAAAGTAAAATAAACCTTGCTTGAACAATGATAATAAGCTAAGGTTACATTCGTTGTCAATAAGGAAACAATTTAGGGAACTTTGTTCAATATAAGAATATGGAACTTGTTCAACAAGATACTACTTGAGCAATCATAATTGAAATAAAGTAAGGAACGTGCTCAATGCATCGATAAGGATCATACAACATAAATATGATTTATGAGCTTAATAAAAGATTAAGTAACTTGCAAAATCTTAAAACTATAACATGATAGCGAAAAGTAAACCTTGTTGAATAATAAAGTAGCAAATGTTAAGTAACTTGCTTGAACGTAATCAAGTTAGAATACTTAAGAGTAAGATTAAGAACTTGCTCAACTGTAAACAAGATATACTAAAAAAACTTGCATAATTAAGTAAGATAGGACAAACTCAAATAGAGATTAGAGTTTGGAAACTTGCCTTACGTGTAAGCTAAACGATATAACTTGATTCTCAATATCCTATACACATGTCATCATGACATAATTAGTTACTACATATTCTCAGTATATAATTAAGTATTTCATGTATGACTTATAGTCTCAGGTTCAACTACTTGATTAAACCATAACTCTTCAATTATCACATAATTCATTAATTACTCATAATATTTTTTCATACTTTGTACTATAACACCACAATATGACTGTAACACCCCCTTCCCAAAAATGAAAGGGAGGTCATGCACAAAGCACAACAAACCTCAAAATAAGTAAACAGATCACTAATAACTTCAAAATATTAATAGTGATATCCATCAATGAAGTACTAAATACAATTCTCCAACTAGAGTCGAAATAACCAAAACAAAAAATCGAAACAACCTAGATGGTCAAAGACAACTCTCTCATCACACTAGCCCTGAATCACCCCTGCAAACCTGCCAGAAGAAAAACACAGCATGAGCCAATTGTCCAGTACGGATACAGACATACAAAAGATATACAACTGATATACGAAAACAACTAAGACAAAATACTGAACAAAGCCTCAAGTTTAAATACTGACGAAAATATATTCTCCAAAGATCTGAATGGAATATATCTGAATCAACAGAATTGAGAAAACCAATAGAAGAATAAAGAAATAACAAACTAAAGTAACTAACTCAATGAATTGAACTTAACAGAAACAAACAAAACTAATACAATGAAATAATAGGCTGAAGAATCAAATGGTTGGGTGTTATTTCATACCGAATGAGCTCAGAAATATACGTTGCCACACATGTAAGTCAAAATAATGCCACACAAGCAACCAAAATAATACCACACATGCAAATCACACATTGGACCGTGAATCCAAATGTATGCAAATTAGATAAGTGTGTTTGGCACAACATCACAAATCCGTAAAACAGAAAACTAGGGTTAACCCATACGCCTCGCACAACAAAACATCAAATGGCCCACTCCATCCTGAGCCCAAACAGAGATGCCATGGACTAATCACACTGCCACGGAGAGTGTCATGTCTCTCATGCCAAGACGACATGCCTGTGGTACCCCCACATGTGGTTATAGCTCAAGTATACCCTACGGTATATTCTAACAAAAATATCATGTCACAACACATGCGACATAATACCAATAAAAATAGATAAAGTGTCACAACACATGCGACATAATATTAATAAAATAGATACCATGTCACAACACATGCGACACAATATCCCTAGAAATGGGGCTCTAATGTATATGTTGAACAAGATCAAATTATAATGTCTCCAAAAGAAGGTAACAACATATATCGCTCTACAAATATCAAAAAATACGTACTAACATGATAACCTAATTCAAAGACTACAAATTTGTTCCGATGTAGCAACTCCACAATTAAACTATTATATGAATTTCACAAGAAATAATTATGTGAAATAATAACAGAATTCGAAACAAGGAACAAAACGAACAAATCAAATTTAACAAGAATATCGCTGAAAGAGTACGGAATTCGTACCTTAATATAGTACCAAAATAATTCGCCGAATCCAAATATCACCCGCTAAACTATCTCAATCCGATCTAATTATCAAAATAACATACAATAAATATAATTAAATTATGAACCTATATAGTTTATATTTTCATAAATTCAATAATTTTAATATATTATATAATCAGTTGTAATCAAAAGATACATTTTAATTGTAATGAAAATATTATAATTTTTATTTATCACTTTCCCCTTTTAAAATTTTTGTATATATATATATATATATATATATATATATATATATATATATATATATATATATAACGTAAAGCCACAATCACAAATTGACGGTTATAATTAATTTTCTTCGTTTATGTATATAATGTATCCCAATTGTAAATCAAAATTTTATTAACAAATTCAATTAATCAAGCGGCATAATAATTTTTTTTTAAAAAAATATATTGCAAACACAACAAGAAAATAGATTATATTTACAGTAGCAAAATAATTATTTTATATTCAAACATAGTCCAATAATTACCTTTGAGAAGAAGAATATGGTGAATAAAATTTTAAGATCTTGCTCTCAAATCTTTTTTAATTCCAGCCACACTCCCTCGTTCTTCTTCCACCTCTTCTTCGTTTCTCGCTACGTTAGAAACTCTCTTTAGTCGATTATGTCAGTATATGTATTAGGAAAGAATTTAACCTAATATATTACTCGTATTCAAATTTGATTTTTAAACTCATCACCTTAATTTGGGCTCAAATAATATAACAAGCCCAAACTTAAATACTTAAAAAAATTTTAATTTGACCCAATTAGTATAAAATGCCCAAATTAATGTAACCACATACTTTTTATAGTCAACATAAATTAAACACAATTTGAACAAAACTGCCAAACATAAGAATAACCCAATTTTACTAAGTTAATTTATCCATCACTTATTAATATTTATTAGCCCAAATAAATTAAATAATAAGTTTGACTCGAATAAAAGAAAGTCCAAACAATATGTTTTAAGAATATAAAATTTTATTTATTTATTTATTTTCGAGTATTTCATTACCTTCCTCTTAAAAAGGATTATGTCCCCGTAATCAAAAGGGTAACAAAGATTTACTTGACATTAAAGAGGTGAGTATACTCTTGCCGAATAGTCTCTTACGCTTCCCAAGTAGCTTCGCGCTCGGGATAATTTTAGGAAAAAAAAATAAACTTAATATTTATTTATTAACAAAAATTCGGATTATTACATTTTTCCCTCCATAAAAATAATTTCGTCCTCTGAATTCAAATAAGTTACATAAAGTTTTATTTTTATTTTTTTTAAATTACATAATTATTCATAAACTTTAGTTAAGATGTAACATCGCCCTTTGTAACGATCAAGCCTAATAAGTCCATCGGTCTACACAATTATCCATGTACTTGTAAAAGATTCACCAGCTGCCAAGCCTTGATAAGGTTCTTCGCATTAATCACATGATCTACTGTTGGTGCAGCCCCCCGTTAATATCTTTGAGTTTCATTCTTGCAAACGTACATACTCTTTGGAACATAATTCCAAAACACAAAATTTTCTCTTCACCTAAATACGATTCGAATACCCAAAATATTTAAAATTATCTTTAATTCGTAAAATATTTATGTTCCACACATGACAAAGATCTAACAAATTATTATTTATTTATTTTACATAAATTCATCCAAAACTTCAATGACATCGGATAGACAAATCATTGTACAAATTATATCCCCAACTCACCCTAAGAACTCAATAGTTTCAAAATATCATAACCTCAAATTAAACTAGTTCTCAAATATTATTACACCAAAAATATACTACTAAATATCTTTATCACCATATCAAACTCTAATTCACATCTTCTATAATCTGAATAAGCAAACTACAACTATTAAAGATCTCTCAAAATCAATTGAATTTCATCACTTACTATCTAATCATCTAATAAATCAATCATCTCTTAGTGACAACCTTAACCCAAAAATTCCAAGATCTCCTCACACTATCTCAGTACAAAAACCTCATATAAATTAACTCCAATATTCTACTAGAAAATAATCATAAAATTCATTTACTCCAAATGATTAATCTAATTACCTCGAATCTCTACAACTCCAATTTACAAGAGATCATCTATACTTGATAGTTTTTCAATATATCATAATATGCCATCAATACACAAACCTAAAATTATCCACAAGCTTAACATAAATCAAAACCTAACTCAAATCAAATCCTCAATTCAATGATCATAATAATTGTCACACAAAAAATAACTCTAACAAATAATTTTCCAAAATCAAATACCCGTCGATACAAATACTCACATCATAATTGTATCTTATATAAGATCATTTTTATCTGTACAAAGTATAACTTTATTCACCTCAATGATTAAATCAAAATTCTTAACTAATATCATTACTCAATCACATTAACAAATTATTCCACTTTCCTCAAATTAACTACAAATCAAAAAAAAAATCGACAGTTGCTCAAAATAGAGACCAACAAAATAAAGAACACAATTGAATCAACTCCTACGTCTACCCAATGGTTTACCCACAACTCATATATCAAACCTAAATAGGTTTTCTACAAGAAAGAATCTAAGCTTTGACACCATTTCTGTAACACCCCCTTCCCAAAAAGGAAAGGGAGGTCACGTGCAAAGCACAACAAACCTCAAAATAAGTAAACAACGCACTACTAACTTCAAAATATTAATAGTGATATCCATCAATGAAGTACTAAATACAATTCTCCAATTAGAGTCAAAATAACCAAAACCAAAAATTGAAACAATCTAGATGGTCAAAGACAACTCTCTCATCACACTAGCCTAGAATGAACACTTACAAATCTGTCAAAAGAAAAATACAACATTAGCCAATTGTCCAGTACGGATACAGATATACAACTGATATACGAAAACAACTGATACAAAATACTGAACAAAGACTCAAGTGTAAATACTGACAAAAATATAATCTTCAAAGATCTGAATAGAATATATCTGAATCAACAAAATTGACAAAATCAATAGAAGAATAAAGAAATAATGAACTGAAGTAACTAACTCAATGAATTGAACTTAACAGAAACAAACAAAACTAATACAATGAAATAATAGGCTGAATCAAATGGTTGGGTGTTATTTCATACCGAATGAGCTCAGAAATATATGTTGCCACACATGCAAGTCAAAATAATGCCACACAGGAAAATCAAATGATGCCACACAAGCAACCAAAATAATGCCACACAGGAAAATCACACATTGGATGACGAATCCAAATGTATGCTAATCAGATAAGTGTGTTTGGCACAACATCACAAATCCACAAAACAGAAAACTAGGGTTAACCCATACGCCTCCCACAACAAAATACCAAATGACCCACTTACTCCGGAGCCCAAACAGAGACGTCGTGGACTAATCACACTGCCACGAAGAGTGTCATGTCTCTCGTGCCAAGACGACATGCCTGTGGTACCCCCACAGGTGGTTATAGCTTAGGTATACCATACAATATATTCTAACAAAAATATCTTGTCACAACACATGCAACATAATACCAATAAAAATAGATACAGTATCACAACACACATGACATAATACCAATAAAATAGATACTGTGTCACAACACATGCGACACAATATCCCTAGAAATGGGGCTCTAATGTATATGTTGACCAAATCAAATTATAATGTCTCCAAAAGAAGGTAACAACATATATCGCTCTACAAAATATCAAAAAATACATACTAGCTAACATGATAACCTAATTCAAAGAGTACAAATTCGTTTTGATGTAGCAACTCCACAATGAAACTATTATATGAATTTCACAAGAAACACTTATGTGAAATAATAACAAAATTCGAAACAAGGAACAAAACAAATAAATCAAATTTAACAAGAATATCGCTGAAAGAGTACGAAATCCGTATCTTAATACAATACCAAAATAATTCGCTGAATCCAAATATCACCTGCTAAACTCTCTCAATTTGATCTAATTATCAAAATAACATACAATACATATAATTAATTTATGAACCTATATAGTTTTTATTTTCATAAATTCAATAATTTTAATAAATTATATAATCAGTTGTAATCAAAAGATACATTTTAATTGTAATGACAATATTATAATTTTTATTTATCACTTTCCCCTTTTACAAATTATATATATATATATATATATATATATATATATACAGGCCTGATCCTGTCCGGGAGCCCGAACAAGTTTAAAATCCTGACTTTTTTTTCCTTTTTTTTAAACAACTCAAAAAATGTTTAATATTTTTTGGAACTGGAATTTTTACATAATACATTATTTTAGGTGTGATTTGAATACATATAACAAAACATGTCTGTACAGACTATACATGCATATTTTGTTATATGTATCCAAATCCCACTAAAACACTATATTATGTAAATATTCCAATTCCATAAAATATTTAATTTTTTTAGTTATTTTATATATAAAAAATGGGGTCCGAATTTTGGTCGGGTCCGGACTTGATCCATTATATATATATATATATATATATATATATATATATATATATATATATATATATATATATATATATATAACGTAAAGCCACAATCACAAATTGACGGTTATAATTAATTTTCTTAGTTTATATATATCATGTATCTCAATTGTAAATCAAAATTTTATTAACAAATTCAATTAATCAAGCGGCATAATATATTTTTTTTTTAAAAATAGATTGCAAACACAACTAGAAAATAGATTGTATTTACAGTAGCAAAATAATTATTTTATACTAAAAAATAGTCCAATAATTATCTTTCAGAAGAAGAATATGGTGAATAAAATTTTAAGATCTTGCTCTCAAATCCTTTTTAATTTCAGCCACGCTCCCTCGTTCTTCTTTCGCCTCTTCTTCGTTTCTCGCTACGTTAGAAACTCTCTTTAGTCGATTATGTCAGCATATGCATTAGGAAAGAATTTAACCTAATATATTACTCCTATTCTAATTTGATTTTTAAACCTATCACCTTAGTTTGGGCTCAAATAATTTAACAAACCCAAACTTAAATACTTAAAAAAAATTTAGTTTGACACAATTAGTATAAATGCCCAAATTAATGTAACCACATACTTTTTATAGTGAACATAAATTACACACAATTTGACAAAAATTGCCAAACATATGAAAAACCCAATTTTACTAAGTTAATTTATCAATCACTTATTAATATTTATTAGCCCAAATAAATTAAATAATAAGTTTGACTCAAAAAAAGAAAGTCCAAACAATATGTTTTAAGAATATAAAATTTTATTTATTTATTTTTTTGAGTATTACAATGACAATAATCACATTTTTTCTGATCTTAACATCATAATATATTAACAATTACACATTTATATAATAAAAATTAGATTTTCTGGTAAAACTGCTAACTGGCACTGCAGCGCCCCAGTTTGTACTGAGAACGACACTACGACGCTGACATGGCGCTGCCGCACGACATAAAAGCCTATAACTGGCGCTGCAGCGGTCTCGGCGTTGCAACGCTCTTATTTGTTCGCATAACTGGCGATGCAGTTCCGATGCATGTCAACAAACGCTGAGTGGCGTTGCAGTGCTGGAATTGTACTATGGGACGACGTTGTAGCGAAGAAGTACAGTTCCAGGCAAACAGTGTTCGCAAAGAACACAAAACAAAGCCAAATTGGCCTACAAGCTACTTTCTAACAACAAATTTAGCATACATAAAACACAACCTTTACAGAAACAAAAATTAATGTTTTTAACATGTTTCTAACCATAAAAATAGTATAAACAACAAATTTAAAACATCTAATTTCACTGTTCTTGCTAATACTTCATCTTTAGACATTCTTAGCGAAATAAATCACTGTAAATTAGTTTTTCCACCAAAACAGTTAGTTTAAATTGTTTTGTTTTCGTTTCTTCATGTATTTTCAAAATCAATAGTGAATTTATACTTTATACTATGTGTAAACACTCGAAATTTTCTGCATACTTGTTACTAACAGTGTAGGAGGGCAAAATCATCTTTCAGAGATAACCTTGGAAGACGTCTCAGTTCAATCCCGGAGACAACCCTGGGATATTCAGTTATTACTATGTCGGAGATAACCCCGACACATCTAGCTCAGTCCCAAAAATAGCACCGGGAGTTTTAGTTTCAAACTCAGAGATAACCCCGAGGAATGCATTTCAAATATCAGAAATCACACCGAAGAAGACCGTTTCATCTCAGAGATAACCCCGAGATACTCAGTCTCAGTCCCGGGAACAACACCGGGAAAGATAATATCAAACAGAGACAACCCCGAGACATGCAGTTCCAGTTTCGGAGATAACCCCAGAAATGCTTGTTTCAAACCTACGCTATCAGCTTCAACACTCGGCGATAACCCCGAGGTACTTAGTCCCCAAGACCGAAGATAACCCTGAGAAGTCAGGCACACCTCAGAGACAACCCCGAGGATGGTCAACACCTGCATAAGTTGAATCTCAGAGATAACCCTTAGCAACGACTGCTAAAAATAATTCAAACCGGTGATAACCCAGATGAGGGGCAGAATCATCCTTTTGCCATCCCAATCCCATTGCACCATCATAACAAACATCTCAACATTCATTCTACATATAAATGTCCTATAAGAACCAAAGAGCTCAAATCCCGAGTGACTATTGCACAAGACAGCACACCGGATAGAATTTGAAGCTTGAAGACCAAGGGCATGGTCCCATCTTCCTGACTTCATACAATCTCCAATCCCATGTCATTTTGTAACACTCGATAATAACATGTCGTAAAAGGTCTTATACACCTCGATCGGATTCCCGGATTGAAGTTCTGAAAGTTTGAGCGGACAACACGTTGCATTTGTGAACGTACTTTGAAATGGTGGGACCCGCAGAACCCGGGGCACCCCCGACCAGTCGCAGGTGCATCTGCAGCTGCTGTAGGTACACCTGCGGCTCCCCCCTCTATAAATAGAGGGCTTAGGGCAACCATTTTATATAGAGAAAAGGCGAGGAAGCCATGTCCAATTTGCGTTGTACACACTAAAAACTGAGTGCTTTCTCATTTTAAACCATTGTGAGCTTCTATATTGCTATATTTTTACCAGCGGTAGCCAAGTGTTCATCCATTTAAAGTCATTGAAGTCTTCTTTGGCAGTCCACTGTAAGCCTTCTTACACTTTTTAAAGCCTTTCTCCACTACTGTGCACACACAATTCTTCACATTGAGAGTCGTGTAGCGTTTGTCTGCCCGGACTTAGGTCTGTGGCTTTTATTTCATTATATATATATATATATATATATATATATATATATATATGGACAACATTATCGAGTTATGCCTCGATTGAGCCTGCACTCACGTCCGGAGCATTTATTTGCTTTTATATATACACTTATATATATGAACTGTTGTCGAACTCTGTTCGATGAGCCTGGATTTTACATCCGGTGCGTTTACTACTTATATATATATGTATATCGACAAATCGCTGAAATGATAAATCGAGCCGGGATCATTATATATCTTGTGCGTTTACTACTTATATATATATATTTACATTTCGTCCCGCCTGGAGTTTACATTATGTCGGTTGATCGTTTTTACTGCTTTCTTTACATTTCGTCCCACCTGAAGTTTACTTCGTCGCGGTTGATCGCTTTTTATAACTTTATTTATATTTCTGATCCCCCCATGGAGGTGTTTCGTGGTTGTTGATCACGTCTCTCTATATATATTTATCGCTTTTATATATTTATATTTCCGATCCACCATGGAGGTGCTTCGTGGTGGTTGATCATATTTGTATATATATATTTATAACTTTTATATATATAACTGTTTACAGCTTTAATACAAACTGCTACATCATGTGAGCCTTGGAATCATGTGATCACTGATTCAATCTACTGAATCTAGATTCGGTTCCCGTGATGGACATTTTTAGCTGTACACGACTTGTAAATTATTTGCGATGTTTGAATTTCCTTAGATGGCTCTCACGCCCACATAGGAATTTGGCACTGCTATGCACATTATTTTCTCTGAGATGCTTCGCATCTCAAAAATAAAAGCAATCAAGCTGAACACATAATAAAATGGAAGTATCAAAGGCCTCAATTACTATTGAGCACAAGGGTTTGAAAAAACCTATTTATACAAAACATCACTGCTATATCTTGTTAAAACTGAATTTAATACAAAATTCAAACTCTTTGTATATAGGTGCGAACGAGGCATAATACTACTTCTAAATAATTGCACATTGATCCACACATACACATTCATATAATAGTTTAATTGAAAAGTGGTGGTCACCGTGGTAACATGGATGTCGGGGGTTCCTAACACCTTCCCTCCGCATAACCAAGTCCCCAGACCCTAACGAATCTCTGTTTCATAAACCCGTTAAGCAGTGTCACATCACTGGGTCAATGTGCAAATCTTTTCTCGATTGTGTTGGTACAACCATTTAAAAAACCAACAGGCGACTCTTACAGTCCAACCGTCGACATATACATGTCGGACCTTTTCACAACTTATTTTTTTAAACAAATCTCACCTAACATGAGAACACGAAAAAATAAGAACAAAAAAGGGATAAATAAAAATTCCGACGTCGACAGGTGGTGACTCTGCTGGGGACACCAATAAGAGGACATAAGTCGGTATTACAAGCTTTTCAAAACTGTTATATGCTTGTGTGTAGATATTGCATTTACATTTGATGGATGTGTACGACTGCATTTACTTACTGTACATAATGCTTTACACTATATCTGCTTGTGATATTAGTGCTTCGCACATGTCATCATTTTCATAAACGGTGAGACATGTTGTATGTGAATGCATGTTGTGTGGTTCCTCCTTCAGGAGGCTATCTTGTCGGCGTTTGATTACTGGTGTAACACCCCAGTCCCACATCGAAAGATAGGGGAAAAATTTGTCTGTATATGAGGAATTAAGTAACTACCAATAATACCTTCAAGTCATAACCTTTTGGGAGTCTATAGTTGGTTAAGATGACCCAAGAAGATACTATTGGGCCCGTAGTTTGAGACCTTCTTTTGATGGATTTGATTCGATTCAGACTTGGGATTTGACCCGAGATTTATTATGGACTCGATATTTGACCCGGGTTGTTTCTTATGGTATCAAAGCCGACTCTCGAAAGCTCGGGTCGGGTCATACGATCGGGTTACTGGAGGTGGGGATACGAAGGTTGGTGGTATTATCCCACAATGGAGAGATGGAGGTCCGGAGGTGGGGACACGAAGCCAGCCGGTATTATCCCACAATGGCTAGAGAGACAAAGATCTTTGGGTCGTGTGTGTGATCGGTTCTGACAGGGACGTTGTAAGACCCCAACTTATTATAAATGAAATTGAATTTCTCTATTTATTATTTTGAAATAGTAATGGTTGAATTTATTAATGTGGTTAGTTATGGGTAAAATGCGCAAATATTTCAAATAAGCAAGTGGTTATAAAATATTCATTATTGTTGTGGAATATTCGTTTGGTCGTGGAATATTCTTCCTATCGGGGAATATTCGTACGACGACGCAGCCTTTTGTGGGCCCCATAACGGAAAGAGATTGGATGAAGAAAATGACAAGTATGTGTTTTAAGAAATAACGTCGTAGTTGTTACCGTTAACACTGTTGGAATACCCGGTGGTTAAAACACAATAATACACATTGTTGCACAGTAGCACACGGTATTGCACCAATTATTGATTCTTACGTAAGAAGGCACTACTCAATAATTGTTACAATAATTACTGTTTAATATTTTATTTTATTGATTCAATAATTACTACGTTGATATTTTATATTACTGTTGTTTCAATAATTGTCAGTACATAGTATTTTCCATTATTGGAGCAATAATTTATATTATATGAATAATATTATTAGATAACATTATTGGTAATGTCTAGAAAGTTCTGTCTAAGGAGAGGTTTGGTCACCTAATTGCGCGCCAGTAAGGAGAGATCCTTATTGGAAAGCCCCCTCTTTCCTGGGAACGGCCTGGTTGTCGATATTGTGATTCTGTAATATTATTTGTGAATAAATAATTTTTAATTTATATGATGAGGAAAATATTCATTTTATGTGGATATAGATGGAAATTTTTTTTTAATGCGACAATTGTTGAAAATTAATATTTTTTCTTTTTCTGATAAAATAATTCATTATATTATAATAATATAATAATGATGATATTTTTACAATGAATATGTGATATATGATTAATGAGGAGGAAGAGTATTTTTGTTACAATAAATGTTCAAAACATGTTTTTCATGTTGGTGGACCCTATTTCTTGACTGAAATTTGATTATAGCCTGCAAAATCGTCCGTATGTGGATTTCGGTCAATTTCTGTTTGGAATTTGGAAAAACTTTGTTCTGCAAAGTTGTAGAGAATTAAATTTCCTATGGAATGGACATAAAGTTTGAATTTTTTCTGATAAAAGGGCTATTTATTATGAAGAATTGAAGTTCTAAAGTTCCGGAATAATTAATTTTTTAACTTTAAAATATTTTAATTCACAAAAACGTTTTTTGTGATGTAGGCTACTTGAGTGGCTGATCTTTGACTAAAAAAGTGGGCGTAGGAGATTGATATATATATATATATATATGTATATTTTAAATTTACTGCTTTGGTGTTCTAAGCAATTTCCTATAAATAGGGTGCTTAGGTTAGAATTGAAAATCACACCAGAAACTAAAGTTTTCCCTCCCTTTCTCTCTCTATATTATCGAGCGTATTCTTGTGAGTATTTTGATACTTTGAGTGTTGCTATACGGTGCTGTGACGAACGAGATTTTTATAATTTAATTCTTAATATTTATTAAAGTAAATAAATATTTTCGATGATTTAATTATTAGATTAAATAATTAATTGATGCAGTTGTGGTAGATTAATTTAATTATATGTGTTACATTTATTAAATTAATGTGAAGAATTTTTATTATCGAAGTATATCATTATGTGAGCTTATTGTATTAAAAGAAATATTTAATAAGCCGAATGTTATTTTAATCAATTTATTTATTATTTAGAGATTTAATAATTTGACATTATTTATTAATGAAAAATTTAATTATGTGACTATGTGAATTTATGAGAAATTATTATATTTTATTTAAAGTAAATTAAATAAAATATTGGATTTATTTTATAAGGAGTGTGACATTAATTAAACTATATGATAAAGCTTTATTAAATTAAAGGAGTTTTGAAATCTATTATGCTAGCCAAACATGGCCTTAGCGGGAGTTATGGGCAGTTAACCCATGATGGGTAACTGACCATAATGTGCGTCAGTCGATTGCTATTATACGTATTCTCCTTTCGTTATTGCTAAGTCTAGAAACTATTCACAGAGAGAAAATCAGAGAGAGTTTGTCAAAGAGAAATTGTGAGTCGGTGAAAGAGAATTAAGAGTGAGGAATCTAAGCCTACTAAATTATACTCTACAGGGTAATCTCTTCCTTCCCAATTTCTATTTTACGTCATTAAGTTATATATATATATATATATATATATATATATATATATATATATATATATATATATATATATATATATATATATATATATATATATATATATATGGGTTTCAAAGTTTTTGGTTTAAACCTCTGTAATTGGAATAAGAGTAATGATTATGGGTTGTGTATGTGTTATGACATAACACATCGTATTTAATTATATATATTATGTAAACTGTAAGACCCTAACTTTTTGAATAAAGATTAAATTTTCTTGAAATATATTTTTGAATATTATGGTGTGGATTTGATATAATATTATAGTTGTGGGTAATATTTACAAATTTTGTAAAGTACGCACGTTGTTATATAATATTCAATTGGTCGGGGAATATTCGTTTTAACAGGGAATATTCGTAAAACGACACAATCATTGGTGGACCCCCACAACAGAATTATTGTCGGATTGAGAAAACGACAAAAATACTTTATGAAAATAACTGCGGAAGTTTTACCGTTAACTGTTGAACTACCCGATAGTAAAAGTACAGTAATACGCGTGGTTGCATAGTAGCACACAATATTGATTATTGATGCTTACGTGAGAAGTCACTCAGTTATACTCAATTATTGCTACAGTAATTGCTGCATCATATCTATCATATTATTGATTCAATTATTGTCACAATATCATCTGCATAAAATGTTTTTTATTAAATCAATACTTGAGACGACAAAGTTATTCATATTATAAATTTCAATATTTATAATGTGTAGAAGTTCTGTCAAGGAGAGATTTGGTCACCTAATTGCGCGCCAATAGGGAGAAATCCTTATTAGAAAGCCCCCTCTTTCCTGGGAACGACCTGGTTGATAAATATTGTGAGTTATAATATTAATAATGAATTTTGTTCCGAGTTGAATTTGGAGACGCGGACGTGATATTTGAGTCCGGAATGATGAAATTAGTAAAAATAGTCTATAAACACAAATTTTTTTGGGATTCACTATTTGGTCAAAAAGTCAACAATTGACTTTTTCGGGAAAAGTCAAACTTTGAAATTTCAAAATTTATATTTTTGATAAAAAAATAGTTTCATTATGTTGGAATTGTTTGTGTTAGTGAAAATTGACATTTATTCCGATGATAATTGATGTCTAGGGGTTATATTGATAATCAGGTAATTTATCGGATAAATGAACAATTAATTGCTACTAATTCACATGCTTATATAACTATTTATTCACATATGTGTACTATTGAATCACATTATTTACTATTAGAGGAGTTGGTGCAAGATTGATAATACTTGCATGACTAAATTAAAAATGGAGGTATAGATAGAAGTACTATACTGAAATTCATATTTTTCACATGATTATACTATTGATTCACATGATTGAACTATTAATTCACATTATTTACTATTAGGGGAGTTGGTGCAAGATTGATAATACTTGCAGGACTAATTTATAAATGAAAGAAAAGTTGGAGGTATTATACTGTAATTTTTGAGCTCCAAAACGTGTAATTATCGAAACTATATTTTCCTATAAATAGAAGCTCATTCTTCCTTCATTTCTCACCAATTCACAAAAGCTTTAGAGCGATTATCATAGAGAGAAATTATAGAGAGAAAGAAGAAGAGAAATCTGCTACCTCACTATTCTAGTATCCAGTTTTTTTCCAAGGTAGGGAGTACTATTTCTTTCTTATCTATGAAGAGAACTTCTGTTATTCCATTCTTTATTATTCTGTTAGAATAACTTGTATACGCAGGCTACCCTATACTTGGTGAAATTCTTCGTTTGTTCTATTCTTTATCATTCTGTTGGAACATCATGTCTGTGCGTTCTACGTCGGACCTAGTTCCGTCTTTATTATTCTGTTGGAATATCCTGTCTATGCGTTTTACACCGGACCTGATTCCGTCTTTATTATTCTGTTGGAATATCCTGTCTGTGCGTTCTACGCTGGACCTGATTCCTTCTTTATTATTCTGTTGGAATATCCTGTCTGTGCATTTTACGCCGGACCTGATTCTGTCTTTATTATTCTGTTGGAATATCCTGTCTGTGCGTTTTACGCCGGACCTGATTCCGTTATTTATTATTCTATTGGAATAACCTGCCTGTGCGGTCTATCGCATGCCTGGTGATTTCTTTTGTTATTCCATTCTTTATTATACTCAGTTGGTTAAAGTTTTGACTTCTATACTCCATGAAATTAGTGGAATATCCTTGATATTTGCGCTTCATCCAGTATCTTTTCATGGAAATATTCTTCTGAGCATTCTTGAATTTTACTCTACAAAGCAGTATCATGTTGACAATTTGGACGTTATTAGTCCCTTGATAAAATAATTCTTGAAAATGTTTTATTAAATTCTTATATCATTGTCATCATCCTCATGTTTATATTTTGTTGAAAGTTATCTGTGGCCTATAATGCATAGATGGACTTGGTATGATTATGACCAGGGATTATTCGATGTAATCATGACCGTAATGTTACAAATGATGTGGTAAAAGTCCTCATTGACCTGTAGTGCATTGATGGACAGTTGTTGGCATGATCATGACCATTAATGAATGCACAAATATTCTTGGCCCGTAGTGCATGGATAATTGTGGTCGTGATACTAAAGAATATCCTTGGCCGTAGTGCAGGGGTGATTCGATGATGTGGATTATTTATTAAGCTGAGTCCCAGCGATAAAAGTGATAAAAAATCTTCTAAATCTTAAAAGATAGTAGATTTTATTCTCTACTTGACTCATTTAATGGATTGCTTGTTCTGCTGCAGTTAAACTTGATGGTTGTTATATTGTATCAGTTTAACACTGTAAAAGGCTAACGATAATATATTCTGCATTATCTTAGTCATAATATTTCCTACTGGGCTAGTTGAGCTCACCCTTTTACTTTTATTGTTCTCTTCAGGAAATGAGAACGTAGCAGGGACTAGTCGGGGAACGAAGTGATGGACCAGATGATAGCATTAGTAGTCTTCACTATTATGTGAAATAGTGTAATAATAATTGTAATAAGGACACCTTTTGAGTTTGTATAATTTCTAGTAGACAATATTTGTATTCAAACTCACATTTTATGTTTTGTCTTATTGTACATGATAGTTGTATTATTAAGTTGTATTTGAATTTATGTACCATGTAAGTGGCGACCCAAGATGGGTGACGTATACCTAATTTTGGGGGCGTCACATAAACCATATCATCAAATTCATGAAAACATGTCGTATATGATTGCTGCAAAATTACAGAGTTTGGGTTATGGCCATATGGCCTTATACGTGATTTTAGTATGTCAAACATAAATGTTTTCATAAAATTTACACCCTTATTTTATTATGCATGTTGATAAGAAGAGACCAAACCTTAAATGAACGGATTCGGTGTTATAACGAATCTGTAGTGTTAATTTTCATGTTTTATTTTCAAAACCTTCAAGAACATCAAGAATAGTGAAAAATTTCATGCTTTAATTATGTAATTAAGTATTTAAATTAGTTAAAGTCACTCTATAAATATTGGGTAATGATTATGTGTGAATTATATCACGTGGGTATGTCTAAATTCGTGTAGAAATTAAGAAATTGATAGAAATTGGCATGTTCTGCTATTTTTCGCGAACTGCCATCTCAGCAACTGGTACGCCGCGCTGCAGCGCCGGCTGCCTGCCTATTTCCCGCGCTGCAGCGCCACCGTACCGCAGCGTCATGTCTCGAGCCGCAGCACCACGGTGCCACAACACCAAGAGTCCGACCGCAGCGCAGAGTACAAGTGTATCAGTGGCGCCGCAACGCCACTCTCTAGAAAGTTCAGGAATGAATTATTTTCAAAATGTTAAGTCTAGCAATGTGTTAGTAACTTAATGTAATGAACATAAAAATATGTTAGAAGTATAATGAGATATTAGAATAGATACTTAACATGTAAATAACCTAATAGCATGTGGATTGAATTATGAAATACATAAGTAGCTTATTATTCATGAAGTGTTATTATATGACAATAAGTGTGATATTTGACTAAGTATAGTCATAACCAAAGTTTAGATAAAAGAATGAATTTATGATGGTTAATTATATTATAATTTAACTAGAGTTGTGAATGTAAATGATATGTAGGATTTAAATCAAAGTACGAGTTTAATTAAAGTGTAATCTACGCACGATGCAAGTTTCCTACCCCTACTTGTTATCATTGTTCAAGTTTATTATTTACCTTGAGTAAATCCTCATTACTATTATTCAAGTTTGAATTGTTATATTAAAGATTTATTATCCTTTCAAAATATGAAATTGTTATACAATATTTGTTCTATTGTATACTTCTTGAGATTATTATTCAATTTGAATATCATTATTATTGAACCTTGTTAGACTAGTGAACTTTATTGATTCGACTAGTCCATAGTTGATGAACGTTCTAAATTTTAGAACCCTTATTTAATTATCCAAACCAAACTTCCTTTGGTGCGGACTTGAATGTCAAACTGAGAGGAACAACCCTGCAAAGGGATTTACTTATGCGTTAGCGTTAAGACATTGTGCACAATATGTTACTAAGGGCTGATCCCCCTAAGTATTAGTAGAAAGGTCCATAGTCTTATGACTGTTAAAGGATTCAAGTATAACCCTTGATAACCTAGGACATAGTTCAAGGTCTTATGACCCTTAGAAATCTTTTGATTCTTGTTATTCATTCTTGATTCAGAAGTTGAGCTTTTATTTCAGAAGTTATTATTTCTCTCGCATGTTATTATTCATTATTATATTGTTATACTTGTGGGCAATCGTGCTCACTCTTGCATAATAATAACATTGCAGTTAAGAACGAAAGAGCAGACGATCCTTCCACTAGTAAAGGCAAGGGCAAGCTTAGCAAGTAATGAAGACTGATTATTTATGTGATATAATTAGAATTGATGTTACTTAAGACTTATTGTTTATATTTTCACACAGATGTTTAAGGTTAGTTTAACCTGGGATTTTATTATTATTCAGATGTTGTAACCCTTAAAGGGAAGATTTTATTTCTATCTATTGCATGGTTTTCATTTATTATGGGTAGATAGATAGATGATATTTGTATAGTGAATACCAAATCCCGTGGAATTGAAGTACCTAGATTTGGGGGTGTCACAGGTTGGTATCAAAGCTGTAGGTTATGAACCTTATGTGGAGAAACAACCTTAGGTAGTAGCCTTATAGAAAGAACATAGTGATGGAAAACTCTTATCGAGTTCTAGGAAATGAATTTTTGTAATTCATTAAAGATAATAAAAGACTTTATGTGCTTATGTGTTAAATTATATGCTCACTAGTACAACTTAGTAAATAAAACTTAAAATTTTATTATCAGGATGTCGGACGTTGGAGGAACTAGTTGAGCAGGGGAGGAGGAACCTCGAGTACCTATAGTACCTACATAGGAGGAGCCCAAAGAGAATCATGTCGTTAGGGAACTGTTGGTACAGAGGGAGTCATCTCCATTGATCACCGTTGTTGGTCATGAGCATGAACCTAAGACAGATCCTGAGGAGGATCCTGAGGAGGAATTTAACGAGGAAGCGGAAGAAGAGGAGTTTCCACAACATTCCATCGATGCTGAGATGTATGACACATTATACGACCGTAACGTGGAGTTACGAGATGAGGTGCAGGATCTGACTGATCGAGCTATTATTCAGCAGATTACCCTCGAGCAAAAGGAGAGAGAGATTTCAACTCTTCACTCACGAGTGGGAAATGTAGAATGGGATTTTGGTCCATGAGAAAGGTCAAACCGAAGATAAGACCGCAGAGATAGAAAAGTTGAAGAAGGATCTGAAAGAGAGTTCAGAAAGGCTTGCCATAGCAGAGGAGGGCTGGGTAAGAGAGTCACGTCATGTTGATCTTGTAGAAGAGGATGGTCATGAAAAGAAGGAAAAGCTTGGAGAAACATAATCTACACTTAATCATGCAATGGATGAGGCCCAGGATCGAGTTTTGAGGTACCCCATCCAGTTCGAAGGACTTCCATCGTACATACTGGATCGCGGGATGATGTCTCTTATCATGGAAGAGGAGCGTGGCAAGGCTATTCAGCACCTTGACAGACAATGATATAATCTGTTTAATTATGTGAAAGACTTAGTTAGGTTTTTTTTATATGTAAATTCCGATATGTTTATGAATGAAGGAATATTTTAATATTTAAATCATGTGGATTCTTTATCTCAGGATGGTGGATGTAAATAGTAGTTATGCTATCGTTTGATGTAAAACTTTTAGTTTGAATTAAATATATTAAGTTGTTTGAAATGATGTGTTAAATGATTATATTAAATTGTTGAGTTAAGTCTTAACTATTTAGAGGATTTAATAGAGATTTAAAAAGCATATATCTTTTTAACAGAAATATGCCACCACGAAGAAGACAACAACGTCAACCAGCTCAAGAAGAGTCTACCAATAATAATAATAACGCCAATGCTAATTCTGTTCAGCAATTAGTTAACTTGCTAGCTGGATCAATGAATAATCAACCTTAAGCTCCACTAAATACTACGTTTAAATATTTCAATGCGGTGGGACCGCCAAAATTTAAAGGTTCCATGAACCCGATCGGGGCTCAAACGTGGGTTATAGAAATGGAGAAGGTTTTCGATGTTGCTAGGGTTAGAGAAGACCAGAAGACCACTTTTGCAACATTTATGCTGAAGTCTGAAGCTAGCTATTAGTGGCAAGCAAACAAAGTTCGTGGAGGTGAATGTGTAATTACTTGGGAGAGATTTAAAGAAATGTTTTTCGAGATGTACTCCCCAACAGCTCACAGAACTAGATGGAGGTTCAATTTCTGGAATTGAAGCAGTGAAATATGAGCGTACCTGATTATGCGGCTAGATTTAACGAGTTAACAAGGTTCGCCCCATATCAAGTACACACGGACGAGAGAAAAGCCAGAAGATTCGAACAAGGACTAAAGCCTTGGGTATATAGTAAAGTATCAATGTTTTAGATAAACACATTTGCCAGAGTACTGGAAAAGGCCATCCTCGCTGAAGGTGGAAGCGATACGGTGATCAAGTATAATCAAGAACAAAAGAAGAAGAAGAGTGAGAATGAAGGTAATAACAAGACTGGTGGGAGTAGCACTGCGAGTAGTCATAATCAGAAGAAGAAGTGGACGAATAACTCGTCAGATGGAAGTCAACAAGGAGGGAAGAAAAAGAAGATCGAAGCGAGCTCAAGCTGCGGAAAAACTCATTTAGGAGTTTGCATGAAAGGGAACTGAGTGTGCTACAATTGTGGTCAGGAAGGCCACATAGCACCAAACTGTTCAAACCCAAAGAAGGGTGCTTGTTTCACTTGTGGTTCGAAGGACCATCTGGTAAGAGACTGTCCTAAGAAGGGATCGGGAGGATCAGGATCAGGAGGAAACCGGGGAAACAACAGTGGAAATACCTTAACTATCACCAGACCAACCACAACAAACCAACCGACCGCCAGGACTTTCAACATGATGGTGCAGGATGCAGTTCAATCCCGTGATGTGGTGTCAGGTATCATTCCAATCAATAAAATTAATGCTTATGTTTTATTTGATTCGGGTGCTACTTGTTCCTTTATATCTGATGACTTTGCCAAGAATTTAGATTTGCCTAAGAATGAATTGGATTACCCCATGAACATAGAAATTGCGAATAGAGAAATAATCCATGTTAAGTACGTACATAAGAACTGTAGAGTGGATATTAAGGGTAATATCATGAACATAGATCTTATCCCTATTCGACTTGGGGAATTTGATGTTATTTTGGGAATGGACTGGTTATTCAATTATGGGGCTATAATTGATTGTCAAAAGAAGCGTATTAACCATATGACCCCGTCAAAGGTTGTGTTTTATGGTAGTTAGTCGCCTAGACAAGTGATTTATCTGACGATGATGCAGGCCAGGAAGTTGTTAAGACAAGGCTATGTAGGATACTTAGCTTACATAGTCGACAGTCAAAAAGAGAATCTTAAGGTAGAAGTAATACCGATTATGAAGGATTTCGTCGATGTATTTCCAAATGATTTTCCAGGTCTTCCACCAGATAGAGAGGTAGACTTCGTGATCGATTTGGTGCCCGGAACTGCTCTAATATCGAAGGCACCATACCGAATGGCACTAGTAGAGATGAAAGAACTAATTGTACAACTACAAGAACTGTTGGACAAGAAGTACATTCAACCGAGCGTATCACCATGCGGAGCGCCGGTGTTGTTTGTGAAAAAGAAGGATTGTGACGCCCCAAATCCGTGTAATCGTCGATTACACAAATTGGTGCTCACGATACAACATACACCATCATCTAACTAAGTAAACCTTAACAATAAGGAATAATAATATTAACTCTTACATAATTATTCAAAATAAAATCCCAAGTCTTTACAACCTTAAAACATACTGGAACCTAGTCTTAGCGTTTATCGCTACAATACACATATGCGGAAATAATTATTTTATTACATAACCTTTAGCATCACTCATCTTGGACTTTCCCTTGTCCTTGCCCGAACCCTCAGCCTTCTCATCCTTAACTGAAAGGTTTAAGCAAGAACGAGCACAAATTGCCCAGCAAGTGTACGGAATAAATGGGGAATATACATCAGAATAAAGACATTTGAATTACTAGATCTCAACAGTTGAAAGATTATCAAGTGTTAAAGAAGAACATCAAGAATAAGAATTTAAGAATGTTCAACATCATACTAAGGGGTGTAAAATACACTGAACATATTTTCTTTCATCAAAAACCAAGAGACGGTTTAACAATCAAATAGACTGTAAACGGTCTCTGCAAGTACGCCAGGTGATAAGCCCATTGTACCCTACATTGTGCACATGTATTAAGTTTAAAATGAATAAGCATAAATGGGACTATTTGCCCGACATCTGTTTTTTTTTTTTCCGTTCATTCGGGTTGTTCATCTTAGTAATCATGCGAGACCTCACCAAGGCAACTTGGATTGGTAAACATTCAATAGCTTCGAAAGATGTGTTTTAAATCATTTTTCATCAATAAAAACTAGCCAGAACCAAAAGCTAGGAACATACATAGAAACAGTTCTATGATGACATGAAACTTAAAAGCATAGCCGTTAGAATAATAACTGAATAACCATTGAAAAGCTTGCAAGATAATTGAAGTTTGTATGACTTTTCAACGAAGAAACTTGCACGAATAAATAACTAACACAAGTCCAAATCTTACCCTTACTGCAATATATTAGTAAGGATTTAATAAATACCCAAAAGAAATTAGGGTTAGGAAACTTGCCTTGCTCATTGTTTACCAATAATAGATTAACAGCTTACAGCTATCTACACTTCACGTGCCCTACACAATTGTATAATCATGCACATCAACTATTAGCAACGCATAGTAGCTATAATATAAACTTTACTCTATAATTTTCAGAGTTTACTCTACGATTTTCATTGACTCAACGATTTTAGAGTTTACTCTACTATTTTCATTGACTCTACGATTTTCATTGACTCTACGATTTTTACTCTACGATTTTCACTGACTCTACGATTTTCAGAGACTCTACGATTTTCAGAGACTCTACGATTTTTACTCTACGATTTTCACTGACTCTACGATTTTCAGAGACTCTACGATTTTCAGAGACTCTACGAATTTTACTCTACGATTTTCACTGACTCTACGATTTTCAGAGACTCTACGATTTTTACTCTACGATTTTCACTGACTCTACGATTTTCAGCTTTACCATATCTCGCTAAAACAGGCATAACTAACTCGTTTTAAAACTCTTTTGAGCGATTCTTGCGCCCACGCGAAGCTAACTTCTGGGGCCACAACTTTTGTTCATGGACCAACTTCAAATTCCAAGCACAAAATTCCAGAAAATCCGTACAAGATGACTGTACCGAATTTGTTGGACAGATTTGACACAACTACTTTGAAAAGTCATAACTCCTTGCTCCGAAGTCGGAATTAGTCCGTTCCGGAGTCTATGGAAAGCTTATTCAGTGTACTATAATAATCCAAAAGCCCATAACTTTCTAGAAACTGTAGCTAATACCGAATTTTGTCTTTAGGGTCAGCAGTTCACAGTTTTTTTTCTTTTCGGTTTCTAACATGATTGCTTACGATTTTCATATCTCAATCAAAATAGCTTCGATCCGAACGAAATTTGGACATGTTATACCTCATGCTACAAAATATTTTACAAAATTATTACATGCACCAAATGGATTATCTAAGACATGATTTCGAGTGACCAAAAATCCTAAAAAAAATCATGCAAACTAGTTTAACCCAACTTTTGAGAAAATTATGATTTTGATTGTAGCATGCATGGGTTTGATTCCTATTATCCAGACCACTTCTAATAACATATATATACATGTTACAATAATTCATTTCTCTAACTTTTAATGTTTTGATCAAATTAGCATGTTAGAGGCATTTTATCAAATAGTTAGCATACATACATGAATTTCATGATTCTATACGATTGTGTAACATGTTTGAACCCGAGTTTTCCTTCCTTAATAGCCACATAGCAGAATCGATACCAACATAGCATCACAAAATTAAAACAACTCATTTACCATGGTAATTCATGCATTTTTCACCATTTTTCTTCAAGAACATAAATGTTAGTTTCATGGCTTACCTTGGATGCGAATTCTTCCTTGTTTTAACTCTGATTGAGACTCACACCTCGCTTGTTAGGCTCTCTCAATCTCCAAAATTCTTCTAACACTATCTAACACTCTCAATTTCTCTCCAAGTTTACTTTCTTGGAGGAATTTTAGTAAAATCAAGAATATAGAAGTGAAGAGTGTATATATGTATATGATGATAGCATAGATGCTTGTTGTAAAAGAGGAGAATGAGTTTAGATGTAATGTATATACATCATATATGGTGTAATGAACTGAATTCTCCAGCCCATTACACTCCCCCATGATCAGTTACCATTACACTCCCCATTCAATAGTCTAATTATGGGTATGAGTTACAAAAATGAAAGGTTTTGGTGTTATAAAGAAAAATAAACTCACTCTCTCATTACTACCATAATATATACAAATATGCTCCTTTTATTATCCCAATTTGATGGTCACGTGGAACCCCCCCCCCCCCCCCAGCTGTTGCACTTGAGTATAAACATTATAATAATCATTTAATCAATTAACAAGTCATTTTGACCATTTTGCCCTCCGTAGTCAAACGTGTCGATACTCATATCGATTCCTACTAAAGTCGACGTCCCGGACGTCATGGAACTATTCATTTTGTCAAACTCAACTTTAAAATTCGGAGTTGATTTCCCCCCCGAAAAAGTCAACCAGTTGACTTTGACCAAAAAGTCAACCGTGACGAAATTTCGTGATTACAGTCTATCTTGACTAATTTCGACGTTCCGGACTCAAATACGCTGTCCGTGTCACTAAATTCCGCTCCAAACTCAAAGTCATGTTTTAAAGTCATCCCACGAAATTAATAGCATTAATTCCATTCTTACCCATTTTAAATAGTTGAATTATACGGAACCAACCATTCAAACACATCTCATCACATAACATATAAGTATAAATAAATAATTCATCTAAAAATAATTGTCACATAAGAATTTCACATAAGTTTGTTTATTGAAATTGTTTAATTACATGGAAAAATCTAGGATATTACATTCACCCCTTCTTCTAAGAATTTCGTCCTCGAATTTTTTTTTTTTGACTTACTAATTTTCATTCATTCCATTTATCAAAATAGATTTTATGTTAATATCTATTTATTCATTAGGTTCTACAACCAAATTCTTTCTTTACGGATCTTTCTAAGATTATCATATTCCTCACCTCTTCCTCTTTTAAGAGTTTCACATTTCTCTTCTTTCTGAAATTTCATTTCTTTCTTGAAACTATTATGCTTTGCTTAATTGTCTCATCATTTCCACTTTCACCTTTCAGAATAACAAGAATCTTCCTCAATTGCTCAATAATTGGGAAGCGATATGAATAAAAGGAATTTAAAAGTTTCCAAATCATGCTGAGGAGTCATAAGACCTTGAACTACGTCCCTAGGTTATCAAGTATCTCGACTTTAACCTTTAACAGTCATAAGACTATACGGACCTTGAACTCTTCTCCAGGTTTAACAGTGCATCACCACCATAAACCATCTTTAACAGAATGTTTAGCAATCACACAGACTGAAAAAACTCTCTGCAAGTACTCTAGGTGATCAGCCTATCGTACCCCTACGTCGTGCACAACGTATTACATCTTAACATCTTAACGACTATATGAGTTACTTTCGGAACCATTGTCTCCGATAACATGTCCCCTTTTTACATGGTTGTTCACCTCAGCTTTTCAACATCTGAATCCGCACCAAAATAATTTGGTTTGGCATAACTTCTCAAGAAAAACTTGAATTTCATGAACATCTTTCAATATTCGTCTAGCTGAATCAAATAGCATAGACTTCTACAACAATTCGAACATCAATCGAAATGTACATATACACGTATATATATATTCTCATATCTTAAAGAAATCTCAAAAATCTTTTTATGATGTCATGATACCGCACAGTATTTACAGTCCGTTTGAGGATTCCATCATTTTGTGACTTTGTCATACTACATCATACCATAGTGGACTGACGATCCTTAGATCACATCCAACACTAGGTAATACCGCATTGATGACTCCATCATTTTTATCATCTTTACACCAGGTTACATGATGCATTAATGATATAAAATACATTTTGATATATTACAAATCATTTTTGTCTAGCCGAAGCAATTAGCATAAACATACGAATAACAGTATTGTTGTTAAAACTCATTGGTTCCATCATTTGATCCAATGTTTTTCAAGAAAATAGAAGTGTAAACATCAGCACGAAGTCAATAAATTTCGAAAGTCTAGCATAGCTAGTAGATTTAGAGTACCTATGCTTCCACCATCAACTCCACTTTCTATAATGATCCATTGCTTAATAGGTCTATCTATTATTATCATCCTCAATACTCCATTTACACTTATCTATACCCAGTTCGTCAAACTTACCACACATTATGAGTTCAGGAACTTGCCACAATCATATGAGTTTAAGAACTTATCCTAGTCAGACCATAGGCGTCCATTCGCTGAGGGGTTCAAAAACATACCATATAATTATGAGTCACGAACCTACCATAAGTATGAGTTTTAAGAACTCGCAACTTAACCTTATATCCTCTACCTATTCATTATACACATGAGAAAAGAATCACCTTCTCAACATACATATAGCAAATAGTGTGACATTAGGTTCCAATGATTATCAATGTCAGAAACTAAGTGGTTGTTAAACCAAACTCGGCCACTAATCAATATAGGAAGCTAAGCGGACAATTCCCCGCCCATACAAAGAATTTGTCAACCTAACCACTCTATCAACCAGGAAGCTAAGTGATTCTAAAACCAAGTACAAATTCCCCGCCCATACAAGGAATCATACAACTCAGTTACTGATCTGAGTCCTCAATTGAAAACCCACATACTCTTAACTTTCTCTTTTCTTAATACGGATTTTCTTTAATCCGTATCTTAACATTTACCACTCTTTTCTTAGTTTATATTGTACCATTTCATAGTACCTTCTCTTTATAGCATAAAGCTATATCATTCCAATCACTTAACAAATCATATGTCATTCAATGATTTAATCTGATCACGTGGTGATCTTATTTTTGTAAACATTTCTCTTTATGCTTACGATCATTTTATTTTACGATCTTCTTATTCTTCTCTTTCATCATATTATATTATGATTTTATTTACACTTTTCATCCTATAGACACCGTCTATTTAGTATCACCTTTCATCTCTATTACTCGAGTCAGGTAACTCCGGATTCTTATCCTTATAGCTCTTCAAGATTCTTCTTTGAATCTTCTTTATCTTTCTCTTTACTTTAATAATGAATTTCCAAAAATTCATCTCTTATCGATTAAACTCTATTCGAGTTTATTACTTATCATCTTCGCGGTTATAGCCTAAGGTACACCTACCTAAGGTTTATAACCTACATCTCTGATACCAACTTATGACGCCCCCAAATCCGTGTAATCGTCGATTACACAACTTGGTGCTCACGATACAACGTACACCATCATCTAACTAAGTAAACCTTAACTATAAGGAATAATAATATTAACTCTTACATAATTATTCAAAATAAAATCCCAAGTCTTTACAACCATAAAACATACTGGAACCTAGTCTTAGCGTTTATCGCTACAATACACATATGCGGAAATAATTATTTTATTACATAACCATTAGCATCACTCATCTTGGACTTTCCCTTGTCCTTGCCCGAACCCTCAGCCTTCCCATCCTTAACTGAAAGGTTTAAGCAAGAATGAGCACAAATTGCCCAGCAAGTGTACGGAATAAATGGGGAATATACATCAGAATAAAGGCATTTGAATTACTAGATCTCAACAGTTGAAAGATTATCAAGTGTTAAAGAAGAACATCAAGAATAAGAATTTAAGAATTTTCAACATCATACTAAGGGGTGTAAAATACACTGAACATATTTTCTTTCATCAAAAACCAAGAGACGGTTTAACAATCAAATAGACTGTAAACGGTCTCTGCAAGTACGCCAGGTGATCAGCCCATTGTACCCTACATTGTGCACATGTATTAAGTTTAAAATGCATAAGCATAAATGGGACTATTTGCCCGACATCTGTTTTTTTTTTCCGTTCATTCGGGTTATTCATCTTAGTAATCATGCGAGACCTCACCAAGGCAACTTGGATTGGTAAACATTCAATAGCTTCGAAAGATGTGTTTTAAATCATTTTTCATCAATAAAAACTAGCCAGAACCAAAAGCTAGGAACATACATAGAAACAGTTCTATGATGACATGAAACTTAAAAGCATAGCCGTTAGAATAATAACTGAATAACCATTGAAAAGCTTGCAAGATAATTGAAGTTTGTATGACTTTTCCACGAAGAAACTTGCACGAATAAATAACTAACACAAGTCCAAATCTTACCCTTACTGCAATAATATTAGTAAGGATTTAATAAATACCCAAAAGAAATTAGGGTTAGGAAACTTGCCTTGCTCGTTGTTTACCAATAATAGATTAACAGCTTACAGCTATCTACACTTCACGTGCCCTACACAATTGTATAATCATGCACATCAACTATTAGCAACGCATAGTAGCTATAATATAAACTTTACTCTATAATTTTCAGAGTTTACTCTACGATTTTCATTGACTCAACGATTTTAGAGTTTACTCTACTATTTTCATTGACTCTACGATTTTCATTGACTCTACGATTTTTACTCTACGATTTTCACTGACTCTACGATTTTCAGAGACTCTACGATTTTTACTCTACGATTTTCATTGACTCTACGATTTTCAGACACTCTACGATTTTCAGAGACTCTACGATTTTTACTCTACGATTTTCACTGACTCTACGATTTTCAGTTTTACCATATCTCGCTAAAACAGGAATAACTAACTCGTTTTAAAACATTTTTGAGCGATTCTTGCACCCACGCGAAGCTAACTTCTGGGGCCACAACTTTCGTTCATGGACCAACTTCAAATTCCAAGCACAAAATTCCAGAAAATCCATGCAAGATGACTGTACCGAATTTGTTGGACAGATTTGACACAACTACTTTGAAAAGTCATAACTCCTTGCTCCGAAGTCAGAATTAGTCCAATCCGGAGTCTATGGAAAGCTTATTCAGTGTACTATAATAACCCAAAAGCCCATTACTTTCTAGAAACTGTAGCTAGTACCGAAGTTTGTCTTTATGGTCAGCAGTTCACAGTTTTTTTTTCTTTTCGGTTTCTAACATGATTGCTTACGATTTTCATATCTCACTCAAAATAGCTTCGATCCGAACGAAATTTGGACATGTTATACCTCATGCTACAAAATATTTTACAAAATTATTACATGCACCAAATGGATTATCTAAGACATGATTTCGAGTGACCAAAAATCCTAAAAAAAATCATGCAAACTAGTTTAACCCAACTTTTGAGAAAATCATGATTTTGATTCTAGCATGCATGGGTTTGATTCCTACTATCCAGACCACTTCTAATAACATATATATACATGTTACAATAATTCATTTCTCTAACTTTTAATGTTTTGATCAAATTAGCATGTTAGAGGCATTTTATCAAATAGTTAGCATACATACATGAATTTCATGATTCTATACGATTGTGTAACATGTTTGAACCCGAGTTTTCCTTCCTTAACAGCCACATAGCAGAATCGATACCAACATAACATCACAAAACTAAAACAACTCATTTACCATGGTAATTCATGCATTTTTCACTATTTTTCTTCAAGAACATAAATGTTAGTTTCATGGCTTACATTGGATGCGAAATCTTCCTTGTTTTAACTATGATTGAGACTCACACCTCGCTTGTTAGGCTCTCTCAATCTCCAAAATTCTTCTAACACTATCTAACACTCTCAATTTCTCTTCAAGTTTACTCTCTTGGAGGAATTTTAGTAAAATCAAGAATATAGAAGTGAAGAGTGTATATATGTATATGATGATAGCATAGATGCTTGTTGTAAAAGAGGAGAATGAGTTTAGATGTAATGTATATACATCATATATGGTGTAATGAACTGAATTCTCCAGCCCATTACACTCCCCCATGATCAGTTACCATTACACTCCCCATTCAATAGTCTAATTATGGGTATGAGTTACAAAAATGAAAGGTTTTGGTGTTATAAAGAAAAATAAACTCACTCTCTCATTACTACCATAATATATACAAATATGCTCCTTTTATTATCCCAATTTGATGGTCACGTGGAACCCCCCCCCCCCAGCTGTTGCACTTGAGTATAAACATTATAATAATCATTTAATCAATTAACAAGTCATTTTGACCATTTTGCCCTCCGTAGTCAAACGTGTCGATACTCATATCGATTCCTACTAAAGTCGACGTCCCGGACGTCATGGAACTATTCGTTTTGTCAAACTCAACTTTAAAATTCGGAGTTGATTTCCCCCCCGAAAAAGTCAACCAGTTGACTTTGACCAAAAAGTCAACCGTGACGAAATTTCGTGATTACAGTCTATCTTGACTAATTTCGACGTTCCGGACTCAAATACGCTGTCCGTGTCACTAAATTCTGCTCCAAACTCAAAGTCATGTTTTAAAGTCATCCCACGAAATTAATAGCATTAATTCCATTCTTACCCATTTTAAATAGTTGAATTATACGGAACCAACCATTCAAACACATCTCATCACATAACATATAAGTAAAAATAAATAATTCATCTAAAAATAATTGTCACATAAGAATTTCACATAAGTTTGTTTATTGAAATTGTTTAATTACATGGAAAAATCTAGGATATTACAATCAGGTGATTAACTCATAATCATAATTGTGGTTCTAAATTCCTCTTCGCACCTAGGACGAAGATAATTTTCATCACTTGTCTTTACCTGAAATATCAAAGACCATGGTTATACCAAATCACGATTCTTGACCATAATCATACTAATAAATTCCTATTTCTACTACGGGATAAAGATATTCATTAACAGTTCTTTCTAGCACTACAGGCCAAAGACATGCAACTGTATTTTAGAAGAGTAAAGTAGAGCATGATATCTACTATCTTCTACGAATTAAAAGTCTATTATCAATATTTTATCGCTGAGACTCAGCTAATTAAATAATCCACATCACCGAATTATTCATGCATTACGGCCAAGGATATTCGTTAGTATCACATCCATGAATTATCCATGCACTACGGCCAAGGATATTCATTATTATCACATCCATGAATTAATGTTTCATCGCTGAGACTCAGCTCAATAATTAATCCACATCATCAAATTATCCTTGCACTACAGGCCAAGGATATTCATTATTATCACATTCATGAAATTAATATTTCATTGCTGAGACTCAGCTCAATAATTAATCCACAACATTGAATCATCCCTGCACTACAGGCCAAGGAATTTCATTATTATCACATCCATGAATTAATATTTCATCGCTGAGACTCAGCTCAATAATTAATACACATCATCGAATCATCCCTGCACTACAGGCCAAGGATATTCATTAGTATCACGACCACGAATTATCCATGCACTACGGGCCAAAGATAATAGTATTTTCATCAACGGTCCTGATCATGCCATAAAATAATTCATCTTTGCACCCTTGGCCGAGGAGAATCCATAGCCATAATCATACCAAAAACTGTCCATCAATGCACTACGGGCCAATGCAGACTTTTTCGACATCATTTTAACATTACGGTCAGGATTATACCGAATAATCTCTGGTTATAATCATACCAAGTCCATCTATGCACTACAGGCTACAGATGACTTTCATCATAATATAAGCTTGAGGATAATGACAATGATATAAAAAATCAATCAAATGAGATAAAGGATAAATATTAAACATTTATAATACAATTTATCCAGCATTCAATAATAACCTAATGTTACCAATCACTTAATAATCTCATAATCTAATATCATTATAACAATAGTTTAATCATTTCTTAAACTTATAAACAATTTATTTTAATTGTTTAATCTTTACTAATTAATGCATTTAATCATCTTAAAATGTCAAACTCCTAAGATTTCATCATGAATAACCAAAACTCTCATCACAAATCTGCATATATTCCTTATATAGGATTTCCAAGCCATAAAATTTTATTTTCCAATTTTGTTACTTCACATAACATATTTAATTTATTTACTCATAATTAGTTCATTTTCATGAAAAATACCAAATCAGTCTGAAAAATATTTCTTTTCTGGAATTTAGTAGAATATAGTCTTATACTAAACATATATTTTTCTCGAAATTTTAAAAATTCATTTACTATTTTTAATATGGCCATAACTGCCGAATATTTACATATTTATCATAAATTATACTTTTGTCCAGAAATTCCAAAATTTACACGGTATATTCCTGTTATACACATGTACTCCCAATAAAATTTTTACCAATTTTGGAGTTAACTACAAGGAGTTATAAAGGTTTACTTTTAAAATAGTCTTTTCTCGTAAACTTCATAACACTTAATCTATACATCTAAAAATTGCCATTTTTGGACACAATATAGAAAGCTCATCAAATTATCATTTCAAATTTTTCCAGAATTTTTGAGGGCCAAAAAAATTACGAAACTGCAAATGAATTTTCACCCGCCATGCGGTAATCCACGTAAACAGATTATTTCAACAGAGTAATAAAGAATGGAATAACAAAAGAATTCACAATCCATGCGGTAATCCACATAGACAGGTTATTCCAAAAGAGTAATAAAGAATGGAACCAGGTTATGCGTAATCCGCACAAACAGGATATTCCAACTGAATAATTAAAATGGAACCAGGTCATGCGTAATCTGTACAGACAGGATATTCAAACAAAATAATAAAGAATGGAACCAGGTCATGCGTAATCCGCACAGACAGGATATTCCAACAGAATAATAAAGAATGGATGTTTTGTGCCTATTTTTGCATTTATTTTTAATAGTAGAAACTATGTAAATGTGAAGTTCCTTCTATTTAAATTAGAGTATGTGATAATTGGTGTTCAATTTCATTCGAGATATTTTGAGATTTATTAGAGGTTTGTATTTATTATATTTGTACGTGACATTCCTTTTCCTTTTCGGAAAGGGGGTGTTATAGAGTTGGTATCAGAGCTTAGGTTATGATCTTGTAGATTGCCTTTTAGGCTTGACCTGTGAGTTATGGGTAGACCATTGGGTAGTTATAAAATTTTATTATAGAGTTGTATTGCGTTTGATTTTTGTTCGTCATAAATTTGGCTTTGATTATTTGTTTTGATCTGTTTGTTCTCATCTGTTTGATTTTGTATCATAGATGGCTCGTAGGACTTCGAGAATTGTTGGGAGGCAGGGTAATAATGGTAGGAGGGGTCAGAGGCAGCCCCAGGTTGAGGCTGTTAGCTAGGTTTGAAATAATGGGACTTAGGTAATGCAATAATAACCTTGGCTATGGTAGCAGCAATGGTGAATGAGGTAGTTACGCAGGCCGTGGCATAGGCTATGCACGATATTTTATATATGCAAGGAAATCGTCATGAAAATGGTATGGAGGATGATACATAGATACCATAACATAAGCATAATGATCCTCCCAAGAATCAAGTGGTTCAGCCTATACAACCATTATATGTGTTATTGGAGAGGTTCATTAAGTAGAAGCCCAAATCTTTTCGTTTTGCTCTGATTCCAATTGATGCAGAGAATTGGATCGCCCACTTGGAGAAGACTTTTGATGTGATTGGGTATTCAATCAGAAAGTGAGATTAGCAATTTATAAGCTAGAGGATGATGCTCAGCGATGGTGGAAATCGTTGAAGGTTACACGGGGAGATGGATTTATGGATTCACTCATATGAAGCAATTTTTGTGACCATTTCTATCAACGGTATTTCCCAAACACTGATAGGGATGCATACATCATGGAGTTTGTATCCATTCGACAAAAGGAGGATGAGACTATTACCTATTTCATAGCTAGGTTTACTATATTGGATGGTTTTGCCGGTTCAATAGCTAGGACAACTGCACAACAGGCAGAAAAGTTCAAATGGGCTTCGAAATATAAGAATAGGAGATCGATCATCCACACCATATTTATAGATGTATTATAGGTGGCTAATGCAGCTAAGAGTGTGGAAATGGAACACAAGGACTTTCGAGGTTCCAAATTAGATGGGAGTCAAAAGAGAGATAGAGATGACCAGTAAGGGCAAAGAATGGGGTAGTTTGGCAGAAATCAGAATAGAAGGCAAAATAGTTGGATTGAGCCTCCACCGGGTCAACGATTTAATCCTCGAAAGGATTTTGCTTACCCAATGCAACATGGTGGTCATAGAGGTCAGTAGCAGGGTCAATGGCAAGCTGGAGGGCAGTATCAAAATAGGGGATTTCAATATAACAGGGGTTTCCAGCAAAATTAGAATCAAGGTCAGCATCGACAACAAGGTTATATTCGGGGGTGGTATCTAAGACCAGCAGGTAGGGGAAATCCTAACCTTTTGGCACTTCCACCTGGTCAATGTGTTACTTGTGGAGGGTATCATGCTGGTAGGGCGTGCTATAGAGAGACATGGGCTTGTTTCTTATGTGGACAAATGGGATATAGAGTAAGGGACTGCACAGTTCAGCGTGGTAATGGGGGAGACAGAAATGTCTGTAATGGTGGTCAGTGTAACACCAATGGAAGAGTATTTGCAATAATAGCTAGTAAGGCGGTTCAAGCGCCAAGTACTATCTCAGGCATCCTTTTTGTAGGAAATCGTGAGGCATCAATTTTGTTTTATACTAGATCTACACACTATTGTTTCACTTTCATTTGTTCGTCATCTTGGACTGTCTTCTCATATATTAGATCCACACTTATCTATTGCTACCTTGATGGGGAATTATGTGATTATTTTTGAGCAATTTCATAAGTGTCCTTTGAAGTTAGGGAGGAGTGTGTACGCAGTTAACTTACTTCCGATGGTGATGCATGATTTTGATATCATCTTGGGTTTGGATTAGCTGAGTAAGCATCGAGCCACTATTGATTGTAAGGAAAGGAAGGTAATTTTTGGAACCTTAAAAGCTCTAGAATTTGAGTTTTAATGTTCCAAGTTGAATGGTGTTGTAAATTTGATCTCAGCTCTGAAGGCTAGTAAAATGATTTCTAAGGGACGTGATTTTTATTTGGCTTATATGAACAATATCTTAAGGGATGAGCTCTAACTTGAAGACTATCCAGTTATGCGAGAATTTCCTCAGGTATTTCCTAAGGATTTCCACCGCCAAGGGACGAGGCTATCAATGTCAGTGGGTTATGCTCAATATAGGTGATGGTGGATGAAGACATTTGTAGAACTGTATCATGAGACCATTCAAGGGTCAATTCTAATTCATCAAAATAAATGTATATCCATGACATATAATGCATGTATCATGATAAATGTTAAAATGGTGGAATAAATAAAAAGCATTGTACATACATCTATAATACATTATTTAATAAAGATTAAAATACATCATCTCTGTCTACGACTAAAAATAAAAAGTATAGAGAAATGGGGCATAGTCGCCCAATAGCTAACAAAAGCCTATTAAAAGAGATAACGAAAACCTATCAAAAGGGTGGAAGAAACAAAAAGGAGCCATGTTTCTCTCACTAGGATTTTTTCTCTGCATTCTCTCTAGTTTTAATTTCAAAACTCGCCCTCCTTTTTCCCACACCTAACTATTCCATCCATCACCTAATTTATGTGTTTCCATTTTTCAGTCCACTTCTGGCTCTTTTTTCCTTTTTCTCTTATTTTTCTCCATGGGTCTCCCCTAAACCTTACTTCTCTGGTAAATTTCTTTCCTAATATGTCTTTCTATCCATTTCTACACCTCATCTATTTGGCCCCGTTCTCTCTCCTGCTCTCCCCTAGGTTTTGTTTTTTGGCCTAGTCATGGTTGATTATTCGCATCTCTCGGTAGGCAACTCCCTAAGCAGCCCTTCCCGGGATCTTTTTCGATGAATTTGGGGTCTCTATATCTAACTCCCCGGTTTCTGATGATGCGACTATAGCATAATTAGAGCCTATTCCTTTCCAGACCACCTTGGTATCCGTAAGCTCCACTAGTTTAGATAATCATATCTCTGAGAATGAAAATAAAGGACCGCAACTTGTCCATGCCATGTTTGATATCTTCAAAGCAGCCCATCAACTCTCTCAGCAAGGTTGTATTGATGTTGTTGATGAGCGTAAGCGTAGCAATACCCTAATGGACTTCATCTCCTAAGGATATTCTATTCAGAATATCAATGACTTTGCTAACAAAGGTATATCGATAAGGCAAGTTAATGATCGTGACATATTTGATAAAAGCACTCTGCGAGGGTCCTCTGGGCTACATGTCCCAGCTCCTATTTCTGGGCTAATACCTGCCACCAACTAAACTGGCCACCTGGGAGGGACAGAGGGGGCCAAACCTTTTCCTGTTAATCTTTCCTCTGATCTTCCTGGGCCTCCGTTTAGGGAGGGAATCATCAAGCCTGGGGAGGAGGTCCTAATTTCTATTGAAATGGTCGATTCTATGTCTAAGACTAAGGCAAAGGGGGCTATGCCCTCTAACATGGTGGAGAAGAAAAAGCACTCTTGGAGCGAAGTGGTTGCTCAAGGAGAGAAGCCTAGTTTTACTCTTGATTATTTCCCCCTGGCCCTCCTTCCTTTGAAAATGGGATTATTTGCATCAATGCACCATCTGATATTCTAATCCAAGGTAATCAAATGTGGAATTCATGCCTCGTGGGTAGTTTCATCACCTCAAAACTGCCTTTCAAACTAGTGGAGGAGAGTGTCCATAAGCTTTTGGACAAATATGGGCTGCAAAGGGTGTTCCTGCAGGATAATGGGTATTTTGTGTTTAAGTTCTCTAGCGCACAAAATCGGGAGAATGTGATTGTTCTAGGTCGTTGGTATATTTCAAATAAGTTGCTATGCCTTAAACATTGGAAGGAAGGGTTAGACTTCCATGCTGAATCTTGCACCAAAGCACCCATTTGGATAAAATTTCACAATGTCCCTCTATCTTATCTCTCTCCGGCTCGGCTTAGCTATTTAGTGAGTGGTATTGGCAAACCCCTTTTTGTTGATAAGCTAATTGAGAAATTGGAACCTATGATGTTCGCCAAAGTATGCATTGAAATTATTACAGCTTCTCCCATGCCTAACTGTCTGGAAGTTGTTGTTATAGAGGATGAGACTCTATCTGAAAAAGTTTGCATAGTTAAGGTGGAATATCAAAATAAGCCTCTCTTTTTCTCCCACTGTAAATCTTTTGGCCACTCCCTTGCAAGATTCCCCAATGCAAATTTTAAGTGGATTCCCAAAGGTCCAGTTCTGGCCCCTTCCCTTCTGGAGGTTGATATAGTTCTTTGCACTGAGCCTCCTAACCCCCTAATAGGCGGGTATGATCCTCCTTCCAAGACTCTGAATCTGCTTGAGCCCTCATCCTTGAGACTCAAGGATGTGTGGACTGTGGTGACTAAGGGTCCAAAGCTGCCACTTGTCCCAAAAAACCCTTGGTAGGTGCTCTTACACCCTCTGTGGTCGACCCAAATTCATTTGGGCTACTCTCTCCAATGGTTGAGCCTCGACAATATCCTTTCTTTGACACGGATATCACTCCTCCCCCTGGTCCTCTAGTAGGCAAGCTTAAGCTGGTTGATGAAAAGGATGGCAGGGACCTAAATCATAAAGCCAATAAATCCTTTGTCACGAACAAAAGCTCCAAGAAGAAGAAAAGGGGGGGGGGGGAACCCCATCTCACAATCTTAACTGTTTATGATTAGTTTTTGCTCTATGAATATTAGAGGTGTAAATAGTAGGGCCAAGCAGGCTAATGTAAAAGACCTTATTTATAAATATTCTATCTCTTTTGTTGGCCTCCTGGAAACTTGGGTCAAAGCTCCCAAAGCCAGTCCTATTGCTAAGGCTATCTGCAGGAATTGGAAATGGCAGTTCAACTATGAACATCATGATAATGGTAGGATATGGGTTGGTTGGGACCCTTTTGTTTGGGATGTTACTTTTATTTCAACGTTCTCACAATTTATTCACTGTCTGGTTACGTTTTTGGAACTCTACATTAGTTTCTTTGTTTCATTTATCTATATGCTTAATACTGCCGTGGAGAGGAAACTTCTTTGGGGGGGCCTTAAGGGTTTCTCTAGTGTCAAATGATAAGCCATGGTACATTTTAGGTGATTTCAATGAGGTTTTGAATTTATCTGAGACCAATGGGAGTATTGAGTTATGGGTTAGAGGCGTGCAAGATTTTAAAGACTGCATTTGTGATTTATCCCTGTTGGACCTTTGGGCAGTGGGCCCCTGTCATACTTGGTTGGACTCTAACAATGTGAACCCTATTTATAGAAAATTGGATAAAGCTATGGTTAATTCTCCATGGTTGCATTATTTTCCTCATCACAGACCATCTTTTCTCCTCGTGACCTTTCTGACCATTGCCCGATTTTAGTACAGACTGGACTGCAGATGCCTTGAATCCCCAAACCTTTTCAATTCTTCAACTTTATTGTGGACATGGGTAATTTTCAAGAGGTGGTTAGGAATACCAGGAGAATTCTCGTATTTGCTGACCCTCTTCAAGTCCTTGCTGGGAGGCTAAAATCTGTTATAATGGTTATTATTGGGCTGAATAGGAGCAAATGTAACCTATCTTCAAATGTTGCCCAAATTCGGTCACTTCTTCATTCCACTCAGACTTCTATTACACATAACCCAATTGATCCTGTTTTGCTCGAGAGGCAGAAGGATCTCACTAACAATATACGGGAAGCTCTTTTATGAGAGCAAAAGTTTCTCAAACAAAAATCCAGGGTTCAGTGGCTTAAGGATGGTGATAGGAACTTTGGATTCTTTCATAACCAAGTTAATTCTAGATGGAATCAACACAATATTTTCTCTATTGCAAATGATGAGGGCCTCCTAGTGAGCGGGCATAATAACATCCAACTGATTGTAGTGGCCCATTTCCAATCACTCTTGGGTTCCCCCTCTCAAGTAAACTTCTCTAACATTCAACTCTAGGAAAGTTCCTTTAAGAATTTTATTACACCTGCGGATGCCACTAAAATGGACAGGGACATTTCTGACGTCGAGATCCTCGCCTATCTCAAAAGTATGAAGCAAAACAAAAGCTCGAGCCTCGATGTCTTCAATGTCAATTTCTTCCATGCGTGTTGGGATATAGTTGGCTTAATTTTTTCCCTTGCCATTAAGTCCTTCTTCCAGTAGGGATGCCTTTTACGGGGAACGAACTCTACGACTATTGTTCTTGTCCCTAAGTTCCCAAACCCCACATCTATAAATGATTTCAGGCCGATATCCTGCTGTAATACAACCTATAAATGCATTTTAAAGATCCTTGTGAGTCGGATGAAGGGACTCCTACCTAAGATCATTTCACCATACCAAGCTGCCTTTGTCCTGAGTAAGAGGATTTGTGACAACATCCTTATTGCTCAGGAGCTTTTCAGAAACTACCATAAGAAAACTGGCCCACCTCGATGTGCATTGAAAATTGATCTCCAAAAAGCCTTTGACTCGGTTTCATGGGAGTTCATTATGGAAGTTTTGAGAATTTTCAAATTCCCTCCAAAGTTCATCTTTTGGATAAAGGCTTGCATCTCCACCCCTACCTCTCAGTCAAAGTTAATGGGGGATTGTATGGCTATTTTAGAGGTGCCAAAAGGCTTAGACAAGGTGATCCCCTATCCCCTATTCTATTTGTCATTGCAATGGAAGTTCTTTCCATTATTCTCACAAACGAGTAAAACGGGCCTAATTTTAAATTTCATTGGAAAACCAAACAACTAAGGATAACCCATTTGTGTTCCGCTGATGATCTTCTAGTCTTTTGCCATGGCGACCCTCGATCAGTCAGCATCCTTAAAGAATGCATCAATTTGTTCTCCTCTCTTTCAGGCCTTTGTTTGAATCTCTCAAAAAGCACTTGTTTTTTTTGGCAAATGTCCTTCCAGAAAACTTTGCCTCCATCCTTTCCTTAATGAAGATTCATGGGGGACCTTTCCTACAAAGTTCCTTGGGGTTCCCCTTCTAACCTCGAAGCTTAGCCTGTCTGAGTGTAGACCTCTCCTTGACAGAATTAGAAAAAAGATTTCCTCTTAGACCAACAAATTCCTTTCTTATGCGGGTCGCCTGCAGCTTATCAAATCACTCCTTTTTATTATCCAAAATTATTGGTCCTCACACTTCATCCTTCTGCCTGCTGCCTTAAAAGACTTGAAGACCACCTTTTGTCGGTTCCTATGGAAGGGCCCTACTCTTTTGAAGTATGGTGCTAAAGTGGCTTGTAGTAAAATTGCCCTCCCCACTCCTGAGGGAGAGCTAGGGTTTAAACAATTGGATGAGTGGAATCGTGCCTCCATTATTCAGCATCTCTGAGATATCATAAACCCCTATTCTTCTTTTATTGGGCTGATTGGGTTAGGAAATTTACCATCAAAGTAAAAAATTTATGGTGCATGGACATTCCTGGGACTGCTCATAGATTTGGAGGAAAATCCTAAACCTCAGGCTTGTTTCTTTGAGCCATATTTCCTACCTTGTTGGAAATGGATCCTGAGAAAACCACTTTCCTATTCCAACAAATCTTCACTAATATCCAACTCTAGACTGGTCCCTGAAGCAATGGTTAGTAGCATCATTAGTAATTCCAATTGGGTCCTCCCAAGTTCTAACCATCACTCGGTAATTGAATTTAGACATCTTTTCTCTCTGACCATATGCTGCAACATGACCAAAGAGGACGATGTCCTATGGGACAACACCAATACTTATAGGAAAACAACTTCTTTCATTTGGAAATCCATCCGGTCCTATGGAAACCTTGAAGCTTATGGAAATCTGGTTTGGCACAAATACCTTCCTCCTCGGTATTCTTTCTTCTTATGGCTTGCATTTTAGAATGGGTTACGTACCATGGATCGGCTCTTAAATTATGGGCTTGTTGTTAACCCAATTTGCCTTTTTTGTAATACCCATAATGAACCTTTGGTCACATCCCTTTTAATTGCCCTTTCTTCTACCATCTGCTTATTTCGGTGCTCAGGTACTGCAGGTGTAAGGGGTCCTCAAGGTGCTAGAGTTCCATCACTTCTTTCCTCATTGCCTATCCTAACAGCTTTGTTCAGCAGGGTATTCTTCACCTGGGTTTTACCATGGTTGCTTATCACATTTGGTAGGAAAGAAATGCCAGGCTTCATGGTTAAGGTCCCATGCCGGTCCAGACTATCTACCACAATGTTATGAAGATTTTGAAATACAAACTTCAGTCCATACGAAGATTCCAAAAAGTTAAAGATAGGCCATGGTTTTCTAATTTGGCCCTCTAGAGCCCTTTAGGGCCCTCTAGAGTGGGTTATGTTTCTGCAGTCGGCTTGGGCTTATGTATTGTTTGGTTCTACTTTGTGGGATCTGGTCCTTGAGGAGAGGTCCTTATATGTGTAATCTGCTATGGTATGCTATGAATCTGTAGTTTGTGCTGCACCTACTGCTCATGTGGGGTGGGTTCACACTACACCTTCAACAGTTTGTATTATTATAGATTTGGGATTCTTGAGATGATTGGTCTAGCCTGGATTTATTGTTAAGGATGGGCTTTCTCTTTGGGCACTGTATCCGGATGTGTTGCAGATTTAATGATACTGCTCGTTCCATATACCTGATGGACTAGTTCTAACTGTTGGGCCTTATGGTCCACTGCTATGATCTAATGTTAATCTCTTCTACTATCCTATAAGGGTTGGGGCTGGGCTCATCAATCCTCGGTTGTTGTACTATTCTTGACTCTAATGACAAGGTCAGGGGGGCTGTAGCAGCTGGGGTACTGTTGGTTTTTTGTTTCTACCATTTCTCTTTTTAAACTATATGTGGGCTGAGTTATGGGCTAAGTTATCAATATAGGTGTTGTAGATGTATGCAACAATGTCTGGTTTTGTATCATGTGGCCTTGTCTTGGTATGTTAGCTATGACTCTGGCGTCAGTGGTTTAGTTGTTGCTTCCTCTAGTATTGCTGCTGGTTGAGTTACGACAGATGGGCCAGCGTGTTGCTGTTGTGCAACTTAGTTGGCTGGGAAGATGGGCTAGCATGTGTCAAGGTTACTACTTATATGGTGTGTGTTAGCTGGTTGGCGAGCTGTGCAGTTTAGTTGGTTGGCGAGCTGGTCCTGGAAGGCGAGGTGTTCTTGGTAGGCGAGGTGCTGGTGGGCTTGCTTGACCTGGCGGGCTAGTTCTAGTTTGCTGCAGGTTCATGTCTGGTTTGGGTTGTTTGCTAATGCTTGGATGCATCCTAGGGACTTGATACAGCTGGCCTAAAAAGTCCTCTATATTGTTGTTCATGTTTGGCTTCTATTTTTGCCTTATCCTTCGACCTCCATGTTCTTCTTTTCTGTAAAAATGATAGTTTTTGTTAGCTTTGTTGGGCATAGATCCTATTATCTTCTATAGTCATGACATCATAGGGAATGTCCTATGATGTCTATGCTATACTATGATTAGGGTTCCCCATTAGTTTTGTAACAACTTTCTATTTATTAAATTCCGTCTAAATTTAACAAAAAAAAAGAAAAAAGAAAGCATATCAAAAGAAATCTATGGTGTTGGCATCATCCAGTCTGTCAACCTGCTATGAGTCACCATATCTCCTCTAAATGGAATATTGGGTAGATACAAAGGAGGATCTGCTCTAGCAAAACCATCAGAATATGGACCACCTGATGGACCAGCGCCAAAACTGGAAGGATCAAAAGAATCTGCCTCTGAGGGATCTCTGCCTAAATGCCTGATGAAAAGATGCGCCCGGTCCAACCGCTGGGTCAAGCTCCCAATCTGCTCTAAGTGGGTAGGCTCTCTAACACATGCAATCCAGTCTGTCATCAACACAGACCTAGAAGTCATGTCCACCAATACTCTGAGTGGCACGGGTCTGAGCCCCATGGTACTGGGAGTCCACCAGCAATAAAATGTATAATGAGTATAGGGACCCTCTAATAAAGTAAAGTCATCCAAGCCCATCTGAGGAATCTATGTGAGTGGTTGAGACAAATTCCAGTGGCACCTGGTAGGGGGTAGATATGAAATTTTAATCGCCTTTGTAATACTCCTGATAGCGCGCTCTCCTAAACAGAGCTCCTGATCTCTGTTAGTCAGGAAGGGAATTCTTTGGGTAGATAGAATATACTCCAATCCAGTCAGAAAACCATATTCAAAGCCCACTATAAGACGATCTGGGGTGTAAGGAACCCATATCACATCATTGCTAGTCAACAACTCCAGTTGAAGACGACTGTGAGTAAAACCCTCTACTACTGGGACCTCTGCTAAGGTTGAATGAGGCCATCATCAGCGCCAGGGGTATGTGTCCAAACTTAAAATGGTGACAGGGCATAGTCAAGGGAGCCTCTCATATGCCTAAAACTGGAAATTCAAAAGCCAAAAGTCATCGTATATGAAAGTTGATAGCCTGAATGAGGGAAATTGAAAGACAATGAAAATTACTCACACATTCGAAGAGTAGACGCATCCCACGAAGGAAATAGGCGAAGGTGAAGGATCCCCAATCAAAATCTCTGATGCGATCCATATCATAAATAGCACTAACTAAGGCAAAAGATATAGTTAAGGAGTTATCTGATAGGAAACAGCCCCTAATGATATAGTCAAGAATAATCATCGAAGAATGCTATCTCTATCCCTCTTATTAGTAGGCAAAGGCTCAGACAAGGCTCCATTCAAAGCATCCACACTCAAGGGACCGAAACGGACTGCCAGACTTCCAAGAGCTGAAGTATGAACTCCTAACAAAGATCGAACTACAACCGGGGAAATGTCAGCCATTAAGAGCACTGGCTCTCCTGTAAACTCTAAACCTGTGAGGACCTCCTAATCCATCAGTGTCATCATCACCTTGTGTCCAATAAGTTGAGAGACTGAGTCTGATGAAACCAGCGCTTAGATAAGGCCCTCATATAACCCCAGGGGCATCGATGGGGAGTAATACAAATGAAAACCTCGAAACCCTAGGAATGGACAAAGACCTGGTAGTCGGGATGAAGATTCATGTACAAGGAATGTGTTGGGAGATTACATATTTAAATTTGATGTTGAAAGTAAATATTCATGATTATATGTAAAGTCCTTCAAGGAATACATGTACAAGGACTTAGTGGTAGATCAAACTTGTTAGGTTGATCTGAGCTTTTAATGTTTATCATTATGTAAATGAACGTATAGATGAAGAGATCAAAGCTGTTAGGTTGATCTATATCTTGAGATGTAATAGATAGGCTTCAACAGAATCATAGTCTATCGAGCTGATCAAAAGATTGTAGAAGCCAAGGAAGAATCGTAGATCATTGAGAATCGTAGTCTGTCTGCTTTAGAGGGCCTCTCCTAGAATCATAGAGTGGTCCAAATGCCTGTCGAGTCAAATTTAAGAATCGTAGAGTGTTCTCGGAATCGTAGAGTCTATAAATCAAGAAAGTTAAGATCGTAATGTGTCGGTGCTTAAGAGAAATCGTAGTGTTCTCTTCTGTCAGTAACGAATCAAGCACCAATGTGGTAGGACACCACGATCATGATCGTAGAGCATCATCTGTCTATATCAGAAGCATCGAGCCTTATCCATTTGTTTAAGAATAAATCATAACAAATTTAGAATGGATTATAAACGTTGAAGTCCTCGGGAGTCCCAACGACACAGAAGTCATCCTTAGTATATAACAAAGAGACATATTGAAGAAGATAAGGAAAGTACTATGGGTCATCAGAAAACACCTTTTTAGGTGTTAGGTGAGATAGCAGTCTTCTGTGTTAGTGGGCCAGACTGCTAATCAGAAGTTGTGCAGAAAGTCTCCATTAGAGCTCAGAAATATCAAATGCATTTAATGCTTCAACGAATGTCTTCAAATGGATACATTTCAAAGGCATCATATATGCAAAACATAAGCAGATGAAAATTACAAGTAAGCACTGAACAAAAATACTGAAAAATACGCAACGCTTAACTCTACGATATGAAAAAGAAAGCTTGCTCAGCTACTCAGTTCTTTCGAACACAAGTTTAACGGCAACTGAGTAGCACCATTCAAGAACTCAACTACTATCAAGTGAAGTAAGAAGTTCAAAGTCAGAAGGACTTGAAGAGTTCTAAGTGAACTGAGAAGTACCAAGTTTGCTGGACTTGAAGAGTTCAAAAGTGAACTAAGAAGTTCCAAGACTACTGGTCTTGAAGGAATCTTTGAGATTCAGAGATTGTAAAGATATCCTTAGTGGATTTCCTACTCGAGGAGTTGAAGAGTGGACTAGGAGCTTTGAGTGCTCTGAACCACTTAAAATCATTGTGTCTCTTATATTCTTGCCATAACTTGTTAACTCATATTAACTCATTATTTCTTAAAGGGAAAACAAATAAATCTCAATTCTGCTGTGATTAAATCATTATCAAAACTAACAAGTATTCCAAAAAGAATTTTTAAAATATCTATTCAAACCCCCTCCTTCTAGATAACTATTATGCCTCTGAGAACTAACAATTGGTATTAGAGAAGGTTCTATCAAACAATATACAAAGCTTAAGTAGATCCAATGGCACATCTAATAAGCGAATCAAAGACTAGAGGAGACACCAAACCACCTATGTGCGACAAAGATAAATTCGCCAACTAGAAAGTTCGTATACAAGCCTACATGGATTCAATAGTTGAAGATCTATTAAAACTGTTCAAAATTGGCCCTATGTTCCTACAAAGCTTGCACCAACTTCAGACGACCCAAATAGAATTCAGATTAAGGTCAAAGCAAAATGGACTGACAACGAAAAGAAAGTTGTCCAACTCGACAAAAAGGCCAAGAAAATTTTGTTCCAATCTTTAGAAGATAACCTATTTGAAAATGTGGTCAACTTCAAAACAACAAATAAAATATGGGAAGCATTGCTCATCATACATGAAGGAACAAAAAAAGTCAGAGAAAACAAGCAATCTCTTCCGACTCAGCAATATGAAATGTTTGCCCACGTTCCAGGAGAAAATGTCACTTCCACCTACAAAGATTCAATGTTCTGCTCAACTCTCTTCGAGCCTTTGGAAAGATCTATCCAAATAAAGATCTAATCATAAAGTTCATGAGAGCTTTACCTAGCAAGTGGGATGCCAAAACCACTGCATCAGAGAATCAAAGAATCTCCATAAAATTACTGTTCAACAGTTATATGGCAACCTTCTCACGTATGAATTGGAGCTGACTCAACGAGTAGAAACTCTATATGAAGGAAGAAAGAAGGACAAAGGGGTTGCTCTCAAAGCAAAAGATAACATCTCCAAAGCTAATACTGAAAATTACTCTGACTATGATGAAGATGATGATGAGGACTTTGCAATTTTGGTAAGAAGACTCAAAAGGTTCATGCATCAAGGAAGAAGCAGCAAACCTAAGAAAGTCAATAACTACAACAGCCAGGAGCAGATAAATGACTTATACTACAACTGCAAGAAGCCTTGCCATTTCATTGCAAACTGTAACAAACCTCTTAGAGAATTACTAAATAGGAAATCAAATTCAAATAAAGAACTCAAAGGCAACAAGAGGCTCCAAAAGAAAGACAAAGGTCTTGTGGCCGGAGGATCATGGAGTGACTCAGACAACGACTAAACTCCCAAATCAGGAGATGATGAAGATCCTCAAATAAAAAATCGTTGTTTGATGGCCAAACATGTGAAGGATAAGAGGAGCTCTGATATTTATGAAGTAAGTATAGATGAGGTATTTGACTTTAACTCTCCTAATGTAGATATTGATGATTTAAGAACTGCTCTACATGGCATAACATCTGATCTGCATTAATACATGAAATGGTTAAGAGTTATGTCTAAAGATTATTGTCTTCTTCAACAAGAGAAAGAGAAAGTACAAAAAGAACTGGAAACAGCTCTTCTAAGTACTAACACTCTCTTTAAATTTGAAGCTGAGAATAAACTCTTAAAATAGACCAATTAACTTAATGCACAAAGAGAGTCAAATCTAACCTCTAAGATTGAGAAACTAGAAAAGACAATCTCTACATGGAATAAATCCTCTTCTTCCATGGAGTCCCTGATTTCCCGTTAGAGAAGTGAATCTGACAGAACAAGTTTAGGTTTAGGGGTATCTACCTTAGAACTATATGTGGAAAAGATAAAGGAAATTAGCTCTAGTAATGTTTTAAATTTTAATAAAAGCATTACATTTGTGAAATCCTCACAGAAGGAAGAACCAGTCCATCCCTGCTCTTCTTATCCAATCCAAGTCTCAAGGCATAATGGATCCCATACTGGCCTAGGATTCAGAAAAGAGAAAAGTAACTTAGTCACTACTCTCCAACCTCGAAGGGTAGTAGAGTCGAGTAAAATCAACTCCACGAACCAACTGGGAAGAAACAGTAGTGTTAAGCTTCACTCCTTACAAATCATGAATCACAAGGACACATGGAAAAAGAAGAACCAGTATAAAGGAAGGATTGCTAAGAACCTACATAAGTCCAAATGAAAGAAAAATCCATATACACACAATCATGCATCATATTAGATGCTTTGTATATAAAAAGTTTGGTTATAAGGCTACAATATGCTACAATAATCCTATATATATGAGACCCAAAATCAAGCAAATTTGGGTTCCCAAGGGTACTAACAAAGTTGGACCCATGCAAGTATGGGTACCAAAATGAGAGTTTAATCTTACCACAAGAACAAAGCTCCACGATCACAACCTGGTATCTGGACAGTGGATGCTCAAGGCATATGACTGGGAACAAGGCTTACCTGTCAAACTTCATAGAGAAGGAGGGTCCATCAGTTATCTTCGGAGATAATGGCTCTGGCTAGACAAGAGGATATGGCTCAGCTAGGAATGGTGCAGTATCCTTCAGTAAAGTAGCCTATGTTGAAGGATTACAACACAATCTTCTAAGCATAAGCCAACTATGCATCAAGGGTCATCAAGTCACCTTTCTAAACAATCAATGTCAAGTCAAAGATCTGAAGACATCCTCTCTAAAGCTGACCGGAACAAGTGATATAAATGTCTACACTATTAATCTTGGTAAACTAAGTTGTGACGAGACAATATGCTTTCTGGATAAAGCATCTGAAGAAATGAGTTGGTTATGACATAGAAGACTGTCTCATCTCAACTTCAAAAGTATGTCAAAACTAGCCTCCAAGGATCTAGTAGCAGGCTTACCCAAGTTTAGTTTTGTTAAAGAAAGGCCATGCAATGCTTGTTATCTTGGAAAACTGACTAGAAGCTCATTCAAGAGTAAAACTGTTAACTCAATTGACAAACCCCTACAATTGCTTCACATGGATCTATTTGGACCAATTCTAACAACAAGCCTTGGAGGGAAGAGATACTCATTGGTCGTAGTTGATGACTACACCAGATTCACATGGGTCTTCTATCTAAGCTCAAAAGATGAAACAAGCTCCCAACTAATCAAGATGTTCAGACTGGTGATGAATGAGAAAGGAGAAAAAATCATGGCTATAAGGAGTGATCATGGTAGTTCGACTTCTCTGAGACGGACAAGTTCTGCACAAAAAATTGCATCAGTCACAACTTCTCAGCTCCACAAACTCCACAGCAAAATGGAGTAGCTAAGAGAAAGAACAAAATATTGATAGAGGCTGGAAGAACTTTACTAGCCGCAACCTATCTACCTGAATACTTCTGGGCAGAAGCTGTCAACACTGCATGATACACTCAAAACAGATCTCTTGTGCACTCTACGTTAAAAAGGACTCCCTACGAACTATGGAAAGGAAGAAAGCCAAGTGTCAGCTACTTTCATGTATTCATTTGTGCATGTTATATTCTCAACAATGGAAAATAGTATCTGACAAAGTTCCAACCCAAGTCATACAAAGGAATCTTTCTCGGATATGCCACAAACAGTAAGGCTAATCGAGTGTTCAACAAGAAGACGCTGAGTGTTGAAGTCTCGATTCACAACATCTTCGATGAAACAGACTTGGACAAAACATTGTCTCAATATACTACGAATGACAATTCAGACACTACAAAAGAGGTCGTCGAGCTCAACACCACGATCGTAGTCCCAGAAAATGAAATCGTCGTGCAAGGAAAGGAGATCGTAGAGAGAACTACGCAAGACAACGAACCTCCACATTAAGAAATAGAAATTGATCTTTAAGATCTCAGACAAGAATGCATCAGAGGACATATGTTCCAATATGAAACAGATGGGCAAAAGATCACACTCAAGACCTAATCATTGGAGATCCAAATGCAAAGGTCAAAATAAGAGCTGCCACTCAGAATGAATGTTTCTATCTAGCCTTTCTCATAAATGGAAACAAAGAAGATAGAAGACGCTATGGAAGACTCAAGTTGGATAGAAGCTATACAAAAAGAACTAAATCAGTTTAAAAGAAGCAAAGTATGGAGATTAGTTCCAAGACCAAGAAGCCATCCAGTCATTAGCACCAAGTGGGTCTTCAGAAATAAGATGGAGTAATAATAAGGAATAAGGCAAGACTAGTGGCCAAAGGTTACTCTCAAGAAGAAGGCATTGACTATGACGATACCTTTACACCAGTTGCCAGATTAGAAGCCATTAGAATATTCTTTGCCTCTGCTGCCCACATAAAAATCAAAGTCTTTCAAATGGATGTCAAAAGTTCATTCCTGAATGATGAACTTCAATAAGAAGTATATGTGGAGCAACCTCTAGGTTTCATCAATCCAACTCTGTTTAATTATGTGATTCCCCAAAAATAGGTATACATCACCTATCTTGGGTCACCAAATACATGGTACGTAATTCAAATATAAACTTAATTTATACAACTGTTAAGTGTCATGTAAAATACGAAAAAACATAAGATATGATTTTTAATACAAATATTATCCTCTAGATAGTATTCAAACTCAAAATAAGTCCTCATTATAATTATTATCACACTATTTTATAGAATAGTGAGGACTACTAATGAAAACATCTGGACCGTCACTCCATTCTCCGACTAGTCCCAGCTATATTCTCATTTCTTGAAGAGAACAATGAAAGAAAAGGGTGAGCTCAACTAGTCAAGTAAGAAATATTGTGACTAAGATAATGCAAAATAAATTATCGTTAGCCTTCAACAGTGTTAAACTGATAAAATATAATAAATATCAAGTTTAACTGTAATGGAACAATCAATCCATTAGAAGAGTTAAGTAGAGCATAAAATCTACTATCTTCTATGATTTTAAGAGTTTATCATAAATTTTATCGCTGAGACTCATCTTAATAAACAAACCACATCATCGAATCACCCCTGCACTACATGCCAATGATATTCATTAGTATCACGACCACGAATTATCGATGCACTACGGGCCAAGGATATTCGTGTTTTAATCAATGGTCATGATCATGCCAACCACTTTCCATCAATGCACTACGGGCCAATAAGGACTTTTACCACATCATTTGTAACATTACGGTCATGATTATACCGAATAATCCCTGGTCATAATCATACTAATCAACAGTCCTTCTATGCATTACGGGTCAAAGATGAATTTTATAATAATATAAGTATGAGGATGATGACAGTGATATAAGAATTCAATTAAATGAATGCAAAGGATAAATTTTAAAGATTTATAATTCAATTTATCCAGAATTCAATAATGTTCAAATTGTCAACATGATACTGCTTTGTGGAGTAAAATTCAAGAATGATATTGTACCAAAAATGATTTGGACCAAAACGAAATCAATTTTTATCATGAATAGTACCCCGGGTGAATAGTACTTCAAGAATAGTACTTTGAGAATAGTACCCCATGAATAGTACTCCGGCATGAAAAAGTTAAAACTGATCAAGAATGTTCAGAATAATATTTCTATGAAAAGATACTAGATGAAGCACAAATTTCAAGGATATTCTAATATTTTCATGGAGTTTAGAAGCCAAAATTTTAAAAAAATGAGTATAGAATTCGGAATCTGAAATGAAATAATATTACTTACATACTACAAAATATGAAAGAAAATATTATTTCTTTCGAATACTGAACAAAAATAATATCTCTTGCCTTAAAAAGAAGAGTATTCCAGCTGCTATAGCGGGGATATTCTTGAAGAAAACTTTCACTATTTTCTTCGTTCAAAGCTTCTTAAAACTCTAAAGAAATACGCTCAATATTATAGAAGAAGAATTCTCTGATTCTGATGTGATTTGCAATTCTAACTAAGCATCATATTTATAGGATAATGGAAAGGATACTATTTAGAAAAAAAATTCACAAACGAAAAAAATTGATGATTCACGGACGAATTATTCACAATCTTCAGATGTTTGGAAATGATATTGTTTAGAAAAAAATTCACGGATGAAACAATTGATGATTCACGGATGAATTATTTACAATCTTCAGACGTTTTAATTTTTAAAATAATAATATAATATTCAAGTAAAACAAAAACTTTATATGAAATATATATATATATATAAGAAAAAATGTTGTGTGTGTCGTATAAGGCAGGTTTCATGAATGCCATATATAAATATATAACTTTTATATTCATGTGCATGCCATATATATATATATATATATATATATATATATATATATTTCACACATCATTCCACCAATTCCACCAAAACCATCCGTGATTCCTCCCCATTTTGATTATTCCTCCAACATGTGGGCCCCACCAGATCCACTCGTGGCTCCCTCCTTTATTATATATATATATATATATATATATATGAATAAATTTCTACCGATTATTTTGAAAAATGGGTAAATGAGGGTGCAAATAATAAGTAAAATTTACAACAATTACTTCATAAAAATCCCCTAAATATCTTAACAACATTTATTCATCATTATTATAACTCGCAATATTAACAACCAGATCGTTCCCATGAAAGAGGGGGCTTTCCGATAAGTATTTCTCCCTATTGGCGCGCAATTAGGTGACCAAACCCCTTTTTTCGACAGAACATTCTAGACATTGTTAATTATGCAGATAATAATATGAATAACTTGTCATCTCAATTATTGATTTAATAATATAAAATATTGACAATAATTGAATCAAATAACGTGAGATACTATGCACCCATTACTGTAGCAATAATTGAGTATAATTGAGTGACTTCTAATGTAAGCATTAATAATCAATATCGTGTGCTACTATGCAACCACGCGTATTACTGTTCCTTTATTACTGAATATTTTAACAGTTAACGGTAAAATTTCTGCCGTTATTTTCATAAAAAATTATTTCTGTCATTTTTTTAACTCCGACAATAATTCTGTTGTGGGGTCTACCAATGATTGCGACGTCGTACGAATATTCCTTGACAAAACAAATATTCTCCGACCAATCGAATACTTTATAACAACTTGCATACTTTGCAAAATTTATAAATATTACCCACAACTATAACATTATAACAAATTCACTCCATAATATTCAAAAATATAATTCAAGAAAAAAATTCTTCTTTATTCATAAAAGTTGGGGTCTTACAACCTCATTTTCTTATGAAATTTTGTCCTTAAAATTAGGGTACGTACTTGGTATGTCGAAGAGGTGAGGATACCTTGATTTCATTTCAGATTCTAACTCCCAAGTCATTTCCTCAACATCGTCCTTTCTCCATAAAACGACTTGAGGTATAACCTTAGAGCGTAGAATATGTTCCCTCTTATCCAAAATTTTAATAGGCACCTCTTCATACGTTAAATCTTCCGCTATTTCGTCCAGTTCCAACTCAATAATGTTGTTCAGGTCTTCCACATATTTACGTAACATAGATATGTGAAAAATGTTATGAACACGAGACATACTTGGCGGTAAGGCGAGTATATAGGCCACAGTTCCTACTCAATCAAAGATTTCAAATGGGCCAATGAATCAAGAATTTGAGCTTTTCCCTCTTTCCAAATCTTGTAACTCATTTCCATGGAGCAACACGGAACAACACATGTTCTCCAACATTGAATTCCACGTCCTTCTAACATCGTCGATCTTGTGAGGTTTTTATACGTTGTTAGATCATTTGAATATTTTTCGTTGTCATGCGTACAAATTTGGGTTCCAAAAACGTTGCTTCACCCACCTCATCCCAGCATACTTGAGAATGACACTTGCGTCCATAAAATGCCTCAAATGGAGCCATGACAATACTTGCTTGATAACTATTGTTGTAGGAGAATTCCACCAATGGCAAGAACTTGTCCCAACTTCCTTTGAAGTCGAGGACACATAGTCTTAATAGATCTTCAAGAGTTTAAATAGTCCTCTCTGATTGTCCGTCCGTTTGAGGTTATATGTCGAACTAAATCGTAAATCAATTCCAATAGCTTTTTGCAAACTAACCCAAAATCGTGAAGTGAATCTTGGGTCTCGATTAGAAACTATGGATACTGGCATGCCATGCAGTCTTACAGGTAAGATATGAAATTATGGATCCATTCAAGTGAATAAGTTTCTCGTATAGGTAAGATATGAGCAGACTTGGTCAATCTATCAACAATGACCTAAATTGCATCTATGCCTTGAGAAACCTTGGGAAGACCAGTAATGAAATCCATGGTAATGTGCTCCCACTTCCATTCTGGAATTTCAAGTGGTTGCAATGGACCCTTTGGCACTTGATGCTCCGCCTTGACACGCTGATAAGTTAAACACCTTGGGAAAAACTTCGCGATCTCTTTTTTCATATTTCCCCACCAAAATATGTCGAAGAATCTGATACATCTTGGTACTTCCGGGATGGATTTCAAATGGTGTGTTGTGTGCCTCCATCATGATTTTATACTTCAAGTCAGAGTCGTTAGGAACATAAAGTCTGGATTTAACTCGAAGTATTCCTTCTTCATCGATTCTTACTTCCGAATTAAAGTCGGTTCTACTCGTATATTTATCATCATTACGTTGGTCCCTGGAGTCTTTATCTCTATCTCCATCCATTGCAAGTCATACAAAATGGGCCTTTGCATTGAAAATATCATACTCGTACTCGCATATGATCTTCTACTCAATGCGTCAGCTACCACGTTCGCTTTTCCAGGATGGAATTGAATGGTATGATCGTAATTTTTCAATAGCTAAATCCAACATCGTTGCCGCATGTTGAGTTCCTTTTAGATGAAGAAATATTTGAGTCTTTTATGATCCGTATAGATCTCAACTTTCTTCCCATACAGGTAATGCCTCTAGATCTTTAGCGAAAAAATGACTGATGTCAACCCTAGATCATGAGTAGAATAATTTCTCTCATATTCTTTGAGTTATCATGAGGCGTAGGCTATGACTTTCCCATTTTGCATGAGAACACATCCTAAACCTTTGAATGAACCATCACCGTAGATGACAAATCCCTTCGAACCATATGGTATTATCAGAACAGGTGCTAAAATGAGTCTCATCTTGAGTTCTTTAAAACTCTTCTCACATTCCTCGCTCCAACTTGATTTTGTATCCTTTCGAGTCAGATGAGTTAATGGAGTAGCGATTTAAGAAAATCCTTTCATGAATCTTCGATAATAACCAGCTAAGCCCCGAAAGCTACGTACTTCGGTCACTGACTTGGGTTTCTCCTATCTTTGAATTACTTTAATCTTCGCTGGGTCAACAAATATTCCATGATTTGATATCACGTTCCCAAGGAATGCTACTTCCTCAAGCCAGAACTCACATTTCTTCAACTTGGCATATAACTTATTCTCACGAAGCTTTCGGAGTATCAGCCTCAAGTGTTTCTCATGATCTTCACGGCTTTTGGAATAAATGAGGATGTCATCAATAAAGACGACCACAAAGTGATCTAAATATTCCTTGAATACTCGGTTCATCATATCCATGAAGGCAATATAAGAATTAGTCAATCCAAAATACATGACTAGGAATTCATAATGCCTGTACCGAGTTCTGAAAGCAGTCTTGGGAATGTCAACAGTTTTAATCTTTAACTGATGATATCCGGAACGAAGATCAATATTTGAAAAGAATTTAGTGCCTTGCAACTGGTCAAACAGATCATCAAGGCGAGGCAACAGATACCTATTTTTAATGGTGACATGATTCAACTCCCGATAATCGATAAAAAGTTGCATACTTCCATCTTTCTTCTTCACGAATAGAACAGGTACACCCCAAGGAGACATACTAGGACGAATGAAATCGATGTCTAACAATTCCTGCAGTTGGATCTTTAACTCCTAAGGTTCAATATGAGCCATTCGATATGGGGCTTTGGAAATGTGTTTTGTACCTGGTTCAAGGATAATACCAAACTCAATTTCATGCTCTGGGGGTAGACTAGGAAGTTCTTCAAGGAATACATCAGGAAATTTATTAGCAATAGAAATATCATTCAAATCTGACGTATTTTTGTTTAAATCTGTTACATGGGCTAAGAAAGCTTGACATCTTTTTTTCAATAAATGAATAGATTTATGGATTCATATGACAGTGATTGACTTTAGTGGGTTGGTTGCTTGAATTCTCATAATAAGTAGGTTAGGAATATGAAAGTTAACAACCTTACGAAAACAATTAATTTTGCATGATGCGTGGTTAACTAATTAATCCTTAAAATTACATCAAATGCAAGTATTTTCAAAGAAATATGATCAATAGGTAACGTACAGTTGCCAATTTCAATCAAATAAGACTTACAAACAGTGGAGGTAATGAAGGTTTCTCCCAACGGAGTTTCAACAGATAAGTCAAAATCTAATTTCTCCAGAGTTAAATTTAAATGTGGAGTGCAAGTAGGAGAAATAAAAAAAATGGGTAGAACCGATATTTAATAAGGTATAGACTTCGCTAGAGTTTATGATTAGCTTACCCGCGATCACCTCGTTTGGGTTCTTTGCTTTCTGGGAGGTCACGACAAATGCTCTCCCTTGAACTACTGATTTTGACTTCTTTGGGATGGCTTTTGGTGCCTCCATCCCAGCTGGACTTTTCTTCATTGCATGATAAAATTGAGCTAGGTGACCTTCTCTTCCACAATTATAATACGTTTTGGGCTACTGCATGCAATTTGGACTGATATTTCCCTCCCCTCCGTATTTAAAGCATATGATAGGTAGTTGTTCTCCTTCCTTAACAACGGGTGCTGGTGCTGACGTCTTTCCATCATTGTTGAATCTCTTTTTCTTGAAATGTCCACTTTTATTATCTTGGCCATGATTACCACCGAAGTGGGTACCATTTCTAGCATTTTGATTCCCTCCACGTTTGTTGTCACCGCTTAGATGAATGTTACCACTAGTATTATCATTTTCTTGGCTACTCTCTCTTGGTTAGGTTGACTCATTATCGCGCTCCAATAACTGAGCCATATTCACAACATCTGAATACAAGCAAAGTTTGTGAGAATTTAGGTATTAAAATATCTCGGGTTTCAAACCTCTTAGAAACATCCGTGTCATTCTCTCCTCGTTATCAACCAAGTGGGATGCAAACCGGGACAACTCTACAAACTTATCTTCGTACTACGACACGTTCATATTATTTTGCTCCAGCTTGATGAACTCTACCTCCTTCATTGACGAATACTTTCGGGAAAGTACTTGTCGTTGAACAGTTCTTGGAACTTCTCCCAAGACATCTTCAGTACAGCAGGTTGAGTACGCTTTATAGATTCCCACTAATAATCTGCCTCTCCTCGCAACATGAAGGTTGTGACACCCCCAAATCTGGGTACTTCAATTCCACGGGATTTGGTGTTCACTGTACAAATATCATCTATCTATCTACCCATAAAAATGTAAGCCATGCAATAGATAGAATAAAAATCTTCCCCTTAAGGGTTACAACATCTGAATAATAATAATACAATCCCAGGTTAAACTAACCTTAAACATATGTACGGAATCATAAATAAATAAGTCTTAACAACATCATTAAATCAAGTTTTAAACAAAATACATCATAATATAAACAACAAGTCTTCATCACTTGCTAAGTTTGCCCTTGCCTTTACTAGTGGAAGGTTCATCAGTTCTTTTGTTCTTAACTACAATGTTATTAATAAGCAAGAGTGAGCACTATTTCCCGTAAGTATAACAATGAAATAATAGTATAATAACATACGAGTGAATCAAAGACATCTGAATAAAAACTCAACTTTTGAATCAAGAATGAATAACAAGAATCAAAAGAATTCTGAGGGTCATAAGACCTTGAACTATGTCCTAGGTTATCAGGGGTTATACTTGAAACCTTTAACAGTCATAAAACTATAGACCTTTCTACTCGTATTTATGGGGATCAGCCCTTAGTACCATATTGTGCACAATATCTAAACGCTAACGCATAAGTAAATCCCTTTACAGGGTTGTTCATCTCAGTTTGACATTCAAGTCCACACTAAAGGAAGTTTGGTTTGGATAATTCAATAAGGGTTCTGAAATTTAGAACGTTCATCAACTAAGGACTAGTTGAATCAATAAAGTTCACTAGTATAATAAGGTTCAACAATAATGGAATTCAATTTGAATAATAATGTCAAGAAGTATACAATGGACAATTATTGTATAACTGAATCATGCTTTGAAAAGATAATCAATCTTTAATATAACATTTGAATTTGAATAATAGTAATGATAATTTACTCGAGGTAAATAATAAACTTGAACAATAATAACAAGTAGGGTTAGAAAACTTGCCTCGTGCGTAGATTATACTTTAACTAAGCACGTTCTTTGAATTTAATCCTACATACCATTCACATTCACAATACCAGTTAATTATAACTTAACTAATCATCAATGATCATTCTTTTGTCTAAACTTTGGTTATGACTATACTTAGTCAAATTATCACATTTATTGTCACATAATATCACTTCATGAATAATAATTTAATTATGTATTCCATAACTCAATCTACATGTAATTATGTTATTTACATGTTAAACATCTATTTTATCATCACATTATACTTCTAACATGTTTATATGTTCATTATATTAAGTTACTAACACATTGCTAGACTTAACATTTTAAAAATAATTCATTCTGAACTTTCTGGAGAGTGGCGTTGCGGCGCCACTGTTACACTTGGTCTTCGCGCTGCGGCGTGATAGCGCTGAGGTCGGACACTTGGCACTGCGGCGCCGTGGCGCTGCGGCTCAAGTCATGGCGCTGCGGCACGGTGGCATTGTGGCGTAGTGGTACTGCAGCGTGGTGGCGCTGCGGAGCTGGAAATAGATAGGTAGTCGGCGATGCGGCGCGGCGTACTAGACACAGAAATGGTCGTTCGCGAAAAATCGCAGAACATGCCAATTTCTTATTTTCTACTCGAATTTAGACATACCCATATGATGTAATTCATGCATAAACATAATCCAACATTTATATAATGACTTTAACCAATGTAAACACTTAATTACATAATTTAAGCATGTAATTTCACTGACTTTGATGTTCTTGAAGGTTTTGAAAATAAAACATGAAAATTGTCACTACGGATTCGTTATAACACCGAATCCGTTTATTTAAACTTTAGTCTCTTTGTATCAACATGCATAACAACGTACGAGTGTAAAATTTAGGGATAATATACGATCAACACATGAAATATCACGTATAAGTCCATATGACCAAAACCCAACTCTGTAAGTTTTTGAAAAACATATATGACATGTGTTTTTATGAAACTAATGACATGGTTTACATAATAAATATAATTAAATACGATTTGATACATCTTAAACCCATATATAAACTCATAATCAAACCCTTTCTCAATTACAGAAATTTTACAAAAGCTTTGAAAGCCATTTTCTTATAAAAACTAACATGTTTTATTTTCAAAATCTTCAAAAAACATCAAAGTCAGTGAAATTACATGCTTAAATTCTATAATTAAATGTTACATTGGTTAAAGCCATTATATAAACGTTGGGTTATGTTTATACATGAATTAAATCATATGGGTATGTCTAAATTCGAGTAGAAAATAAGAAATTGGAAGAAATTGGCATGTGCTGCGATTTTTCACGAACTACAATTTCAGTGTCTGGTACACCGCGCCGCAGCGCCGGCTACCTGTCTATTTCCCACACCGCATCATCACCGCACCGCAGTGCCATGACTCAAGTCGCAGCGCCACGGCGCCGCAGCGCCAAGTGTCCGGCCGCAGAGCCATCGCGCCGCAGCGCAAAGACCTAGTGTAACAGTGGCGCCGCAGCGCCACTCTCCAGAAGTTCAAAATGAATTATTTTTAAAATGTTAAGTCTAGCAATGTGTTAGTAACTTAATGTAATGAACATGTAAACATGTTAGAAGTATAATGTGATGATAAAATAGATGTTTAACATGTAAATAACATAATTACATGTAGATTGAGTTATGGAATACATAATTAAATTATTATTCATGAAGTAATATTATGTGACAGTAAATGTAATAATTTGACTAAGTATAGTCATAACCAAAGTTTAGACAAAAGAATGATCATTGATGATTAGTTAAGTTATAATTAACTGGTATTGTGAATGTGAATGGTATGTAGAATTAAATTCAAAGAACGTGCTTAGTTAAAGTGTAATCTACGCACGAGGCAAGTTTCCTAACCCTACTTGTCATTGTTGTTCAAGTTTATTAATTACCTCGAGTAAATTATCATTACTATTATTCAAGTTCAAATGTTATATTAAAGATTGATTATCTTTTTAAAGCATGATTCAGTTATACAATAATTATCCATTGTATACTTCTTGATATTATTATTCAAATTGAATACCATTATTGTCGAAACTTAATAGACTAGTGAACTTTATTGATTCAACTAGTCCTTAGTTGATGAACGTTCTAAATTTCAGAACCCTTATTGAATTATCCAAACCAAACTTCCTTTGGTACGGACTTGAATGTCAAACTGAGATGAACAACCCTGTAAAGGGATTTACTTATGTGTTAGCGTTAAGATATTGTGCACAGTATGGTCCATAGTCATATGACTATTAAAGGTTTCAAGTATAACCCTTGATAACCTAGGACATAGTTCAAGGTCTTATGACCCTCATAATTCTTTTGATTCTTGTTATTCATTCTTGATTCAAAAGTTGAGCTTTTATTCAGATATCTTTGATTCAGTCGCATATTATTATACTATTATTTCATTGTTATACTTGTGGGCAATAGTGCTCACTCTTGCTTATTAATAACATTGCAGTTAAGAACGAAAGAACTGATTAACCTTCCACTAGTAAAGGCAAGGGCAAACTTAGCAAGTGATGAAGACTGGTTATTTATATGATGATGTATTTTGTTTAAAACTTGATTTAATGATGTTGTTAAGACTTATTTGTTTATGATTCCGCACATATGTTTAAGGTTAGTTTATCCTGGGATTGTATTATTATTATTCGAATGTTGTAACCTTTAAGGGGAAGATTTTTATTCTATCTATTGCATGGCTTATGGGTAGATAGATAGATGATATTTGTACAGTGAACACCAAATCCCGTGGAATTGAAGTACCCGGATTTGGGGGTGTCACAAGTTTGTATCAAAGCTGTAGGTTATGAACCTTAGGTGGGGGAACAACCTTAGGTAGTAGCCTTATAGAAAGAAGATAGTGATGGAAAACTCTTATCGAGTTATAAGAAATAAATTTATGTAATTCATTGAAGATAATAAAAGACCTTATGTGTTTATGTGTTAAAGTATGCATTAGATGATACGACTTAGTAACTAAAACTTAAAATTTTGTTGTTAGGATGTCAAATGTTGGTGAAGCTAGTCAAGCTGGGGAGGAAGAACCCCGTGTAACTATAGTACCTACTGAGGAGGAACCCCGTGTACCTATAGTACCGACAGAGGAGGAGCCTCAAGACATTCATGTCGTTAGGGAGCAGCTGGAACAGAGGGAGTCATCTCCATTGATCACCATTGTTGGTCAGGAGCATGAGCCCGAGACTGATCCTGAGGAGGATCTTGAGGTGGAATTTGTTGAGGAAGAAGAAGAAGAGGAGTTACCACGGTACACCGTTGATGCTGAGATGTATGACACGTTATATGATCGTAACATAGAATTACGAGACGAGGTCCAAGATTTGACTGAGCGAGCGGTTATCCAGCATATTACTCTAGAGCAAAAGGAGAGGGAGATTTCGACTATTCACTCACGACTGGGAAATGTAGAATGGGATTTGGTCCATGAGAAGGGTCAAACTGAAGATAAGACCAAGGAGATAGAGAAGCTAAAGAAGGAACTGAAGGAAATGTCCGAAAGACTGAACATAGCAGAGGAAGGGTGGGTAAGAGAATCACGTCGAGCTGATCGTACAGAGGATGATAGTCGTGCAAAGAAAGTGAAGATTGGGAAAACGTACTCTACACTTAATAAGGCAATGAATGAGACTCAAGATCGAGTTTTGTGGTACCCGATCCAATTCGAAGGACTACCATTGTACATGATGGATCGCAGAACGATGTATCGCATCTTAGAAGAGGAGCGTAGAAAGGCTAATTAGTACCTTGACTGAAAGTGATATGATTTATTTAATTATGTGAAGAACTTAATTAGTTTTACATGTAAATTATGACGTGTTTATGAACGAAAGAATATTTGAATGTTTTAAATCCTGTGGATTCTTTATTCGAGGATATTTGATGTAAATAGCAGTTAAACTATCGTTTAATTGTAAAACTTTTGATTTGAATGAAAATATATCAAGTTGTTTGAGATGATGTGTTAAATGAGTATGTTAAATTGTTAAGTAATGCCTTAACTTTTTAGATAAATAAATAAAGTTCTAATAAGCGTTTATTTAACAGAAAAATGCCGCCAAGGAGAAGACAGCAACGTCAACCAGCTCAGGAAGAGTCTACCAATAATAACAATAACGCCAATGCTAATCCCGTTCAGTAGTTGGTGAACTTACTGACTGGAGCCATGAATAATCAACCTCAAGCTCCGCCAAACATAACGTTTAGAGATTTCAAGGCGGTGGGACCGCTAGAGTTCAAAGGTTCCATGAACCCAATCGAGGCTTAAACATGGGTTATGGAAATGGAGAAGGTTTTCAACGTTGCTAGGGTTAGAGAAGACCAGAAGACCGCTTTTGCAACGTTTATGATGAAGTTTGAGGCTAGCTACTGGTGGCAAGCAAACAAAGTGCGAGGAGGTGAAGGTATAATTACGTGGGAGAGATTTAAAGAGATGTTTTTCGAAATGTATTTCCCAACTAGTTCACAGAACCAGATGGAGGTTCAATTTCTAGAGTTGAAGCAGGGAAACATGAGCGTACCTGACTAAGCGGCTAAATTCAACGAGTTGGCAAGGTTCGCCGCGTACCAAGTACACACTGACGAGAGAAAGGCCAGAAGATTCGAACAAGGACTAAAGCCTTGGGTATACAGTAAAGTATCAATGTTTCAGATAAACACATTTGCCGGAGTATTGGAAAAGGCCATCCTCGCTGAAGGTGGAAGCGATGCGGTGACCAAGTACAATCAAGATCAGAAGAAGAAGAAGAAGAAGAAGAAGAGTGAAGGTTAAATTAATAACAAGGCCAGTGGAAGTGGCACAGGAGGTGGAAATTTCAATCAGAAGAAAAGGTGGAATGACAGCTTATCATCGGGAAATCAGCAAGGTAATCAGTAAAAAAGAATCGAAGCATACCCGACTTGTGGGAAAGCACATCTGGGAGTTTGTATGAAAGAAAAAAAAGAGTGTGCTACAATTGTTGTTAGGAAGGCCACATAGCACCAAATTGTCCTAACCTAAAGAAGGGTGCTTGTTTTACTTGTGGTTCGAAGGACCATCTGGAAAGAGATTGTCCCAAGAAGGGATCGGGAGGGTCAGGATCAGGAGGAAACCAGGGAATTAATAATGGAAATGCCTTAACCATCACCGAACCAAGCGCAACAAACCGATCGATCGCCCGGACTTTCAACAAGACGGTGCAAAATGCATTTCAATCCCGTGATGTGGTGTCTGGTATTATTCAGATCAATAAAATTAATACTTATGTTTTATTTGATTTGGGTTCTACTTGTTCCTTTATATCCGATGACTTTGCCAAGAATTTAGATTTGCCTAAAGATGATTTGGATTACCCCATGAATATAGAAATTGCAAATAGAGAAATAATCCCTGTTAAGTACGTACATAAGAACTGTAGAGTGGATATGAAGGGTAATATCATGAACGTAGATCATATCCCTATTCGACTTGGGGAATTTGATGTTATTTTGGGAATGGACTAGTTATTCAATTACGGGGCTGTAATTGATTGCCAAAAGAAGTGTATTAACCTTATGACTCTGTCAAAGGATGTGTTTTATGGTAGCAAGTCGCCTAGACAAGTGAGTTGTCTGACGATGATTTAGGCCAGGAAGTTGTTAAGACAAGGCTGTGTAGGATACTTAGCTTATATAATCGATAGTCGAAAAGAGAATCTGAAGGTCGAAGAGATACTGATTGTGAGGGACTTCGTCGACGTATTTCCAGATGATTTACCAGGACTTCCACCAAATAGAGAGGTAGATTTCGTGATCGATTTGGCGCCAGGAACTTCTCTAATATCGAAGGCACCATACCGAATGGCACCAGTAGAGATGAAGGAATTAATGGTACAACTACAAGAATTGTTGGACAAGAAGTACATCCAACCGAGTGTATCGTCGTGGGGAGCGCCGGTGTTGTTTGTGAAGAAGAAGGATGGAATGATGTTGTTCTTTATTGATTACAAAGAACTGAATAAGGTCATGATTAAGAACAGAAATCCATTACCGAGGATCGATGACCTGTTTGATCAACTAAAGGGAGCGAGATACTTTTCCAAGATAGACCTGAGAAGAGTTTATCATCAACTAAAGGTGAGGCCAGAGGATGTACCGAAGACAGCGTTTAGAACGCGATATGGTCACTACAAATTTTTAGTAATGTCGTTTGGTCTTACAAATGCTCCTGCAGCATTTATGGGACTAATGAATGGTGTATTCAAGCCATTTTTGGACAAGTTCGTAGCTGTATTTATAGATGATATATTGGTATATTTCAAAACCAAAGAAGAACACGAAGAACATTTGAGATTAACGTTGGAAGTATTGAGAAGGGAGAAATTGTACGCCAAGTTTACGAAATGCGAATTTTGGATAGAACGGGTACAATTTCTTGGTCACGTGTCGATAAAAATGGAATTTCGGTAGATCCATCTTGTGACGCCCCCAAATTCGGGTATCTTCCAACCCGACAGATGGTGCTCCAATGTACTAACATCCATACAATCATTCCATTGAAATTCAAAAAAATGAAAGTAATTACTATCTTCTTATTACAACCAAAGTATAATCCTTCCCAGGTTCATAAACCGGTTACATCGTTCATTGTTCATAATGTATAATACATAAAAAATCACTAAACTATTACACAATGCCTAAGCATCCATCTTAGCTTTGCCCTTATCATTCTTGGCATTCACAGTACGTTCATCTTTAACTGCAGTTATATAATTCAAGAAAGAAGTGAGCATGACAACTCAGCAAATTTAATCAAGGATAACAGGAATACCACATTCATGAAATATATAACAATTCCAACATAACTGAACAATAGTTATGAAATATTCTGAATCAATATTACTTTAACAGATCATAACATCAATTCCCAAAGTATAGAATAGATTAGGAATTCTGAACTGGTCGATAGACCATGAACAGTAAATTTCAGTGATAATACTTGAAAAGGAGTCCACGACACTAAGGTCGTTCATCTGTATAACTTACGAGTACTTCTAGGTGATCAACCTATAGTACTCTATGTTGATATTTTTTTTGGCAAACTTGCGTGCCCATCGAATAATCGATGAAAAAGACTTTTATTTGTTCATAGACAAACCTTACCTTCACGTCCGTACCAATTATTTGGCATATGATAGCGTTAACATTTCTATATAGAATGATATGAATAATAATCAATCTATATCTTACGAATAGTCTAGCCGAGTTAAAATCTGGCATCGACCCTTTTTTTAAAACAAGTCTTGCAATTCAGTTCAACGAATCACATAAAACTTGGCTAATATGGAAGTTAGACAAGCGTTAAGAAAACTTGCCTTTCAGCGTCTTCAAATAACTTACTCGACTGACCACAGCCTTTACAGAATCTACATGATAAGTTCACATAGCACACTGTAATTAGCTATTAAACAACTATTCACATTGTTCCTACAAGTTTCTTTCTCTTCTATGTTTGTGTTAACTTAATATCTTTATTAAAGTCAACATGACTTATTACCCTTCGTCCTGGTGTATCACTCTATTGATGTTTATTAACCGGACTCGAACATCGTTGATAAGATACAAACTTTGTTCGTTATATAAATCTTTTTAACATGCATTACATTCCTAAGTTTAATACTCTATACCTTGGTATAGGTAATATAGGATTAGTCTTAGTACATTCATAGAGTATATAAACTCAACTCAAGTAGGTCTCTAAACAACTGAAGTTTAATACCTAACGTGCTAACTTTTTTCTACTGTCGGCGCTGCGGCGCGGCATCCTTTGTATTTTAGTGGCGCTGCGGTGTGAGTTAGCAGGGTACTCGGCTGAGTCTGGCGCTGCAGCGCCACCACTTTGTACTGGTTTTGGCGCTGCGGCGCCGTGTCTGTGCAGTAGTTGGCCAAACCAGTTTTGGTTTTCTAACAAAACTCCCGACTTTATAATTTGTTCGTTTTACATCCGAATTGACCCATTCGAATTCCTACAAGTCAGGAATTACATCCTTTACATTTTCATGTAAGAATTCAACACTGTCGAATCCGTTAACTAATAATTCACTATTGAGTTCATTTTATATACGTTCGTAAACGTTATTAAGCGTTCAATGCTAGTTTTCTTCGTTATAAGTCGAAATCCGATGATTCTCGAACACACAACTCTTAATCACCCTATCTCACATGTTGACACTGAAAACTACTATTTTCAAGTCACACAACAACTTTTGACCTTTAATCCGGACTTTATGCATTTTCAACGTTTAACGTCTTTTTTCGTAAATTTCGTTATAACTTCGTTACTATTGTTCTTTAAGCCAAATCACATGGAATACTCCATGGATTTCATATCTACATCCTAACCAAACAAGATGCATATACTAACGTATTGATGGAGTTCAATCGTTTATCAATAATCGATCTCAACTATCAATATTTTCATGTTTCAAAAACTATATCAAACCTTATTATTTTTATAATCTCATGACTTATAGAGATTGAATCTATGGTAAGTCATCTTTAAATCCTCACTCATGACATATACCACCCCTTCATGATTCTCTAAAATGAAAAAAAAATCAAAAAGAGATGGAGATGAAAGGTAAGTAATATACCTTAAGAACTCTTATGAATTTCTTGAAAACACTAAGTCCAATCTTCCAAAATATATGTTTTGGTTGAGTATAGCACTCTTTCTCTCTCCAAATAATCTAGGTTGGTAATTAATAAACTCTCAAATGGCCAACCTTGCCTTCTTATTTATAGGAAATGAGAATGGAGGGCAATTTGGACATTAAACCCCACCTCCTTACTATTCATGTGTGGTCACCAAGTAAGATACTTTGTAACCAAGCCTTATGCTTGGAGTCCATACCAAGGTGGCCGGCCCACCTACTTTTTGTGACATTTCATGGGTTGCCCCATGGGTTTTACCCATTCGGTGACCACCAGTTCGACCCACGGTTCGGTTTTAATGAATTAGGCTTAACTAAATAAACATTGGGCCTTGACTTGGACTTAACCCATCCATCTCATTGGGCTTAGTCATTCAATTGATTGGGCTAATCATAATCCAATACAAGTGAATTACTCATTGATACATAGATTAATCCTATGATACGCATCGTATTCTACACGTACAATTCACGTATTCCCTCCGTATACCATACGTACAATAATCGTATTATACCTCGTATTTACTCAACATATTATACATAGATACTAACTAGCATCACCAATTGTATAACACTTGAATTAAACCTAACGACATTCCTTCTACGCATATTATTTCCTTCTCGGAAATCAATATACTCAACCCTTTCGTAGGCGAAAACTGCATTTTCCATAAATGAAGTAGTATCAGATATTCCAACTCATCACGATATTCTATCATTACGCGTTTCCTGGAATTTCAAAATAATTCCTCGAATAGAAATGAATGAATAGTGTTTTTACAGAAATTTCTCAGAAAATAATTATTATCGTCTTGGAAATTCCAAACAACTATTTCTAACACGTAGCCAGAATTCTAACCACGTTAGCACATTCTAGGTCATAGAACGGCCTTCACATAGCTTACTCACAAAGAAATCAATTAAATTTATTTAATTCACATAATCAAATAAAAATTTAATTATCATAAAAATCCGATTTTCTTGGGCGTTACATTCTCTCCCCAAAATCTTAGCTTATAATTACATAAACAAATGAGAAAAATCTTCCTTTATTTTTCTTTCGAGCTCCCACGTTGCTTCTTCAGCATTGAGGTTTCTCCATAACACCTTCACTGAAGGTATGGCCTTACTTCTTAAAACATGTTCTTTCCTATCAATAATTTGAATTGGAAGTTCCTCATAGGACAAGTCCTTCTCTATCTGAATAGATTCATACTCTATCACGTGTTTATAGTCTGGTTTATAAGGACGCAACACTGACACATGAAACACATTATGAATGCATTCCATCTCTGGAGGTAAGGCTACTACATACGCTACCTCCCCTATCCTTTTTAAAATCTCAAAAGGTCCTATAAACCTTGGACATAACTTCCCTTTCTTTCCAAAATGTATCATCCCTTTCCAAGGCGATACTTTCAGAAAAACAAAAGATCCTACATCGAATTCTATATTCTCTCTGTGAGGATCTGCATACTTCCTTTGCCGGTCTTGAGTCACAACTAATCGAGTACGTATTAACTCTACCATGTCCGCCCTCTGCTGAACCATCTCAGGTCCCAACATCCGACGTTCACCCACCTCATCCCAACACAATGGAGTTCGGCACTTCCTCCCATACAACGCTTCGTAAGGCGACATGCCTATACTAGCGTGAAAACTATTATTGTACAAAAATTTCACCAACAGTAGAAATTCGTCCCAACTCCCTTTAAAATCCATAACGCAAGATCTTAACATATCTTCGAGCGTTTGAATTGTCCACTCACTCTGACCATCCGTCTGAGGATGATATACCGTACTCAATCTTAACTGCGTTCCCATTTGCTCTTGCAAACTTCTCCAAAAATTCGATGTGAATAATGGATCACGATCTGACACGATCGAAACAGGTACTCCATGTTTGGAAATAATTTCCTTGACATACAGCTTAGCTAACTGATCTAGGTTATACCTAACTCCTATTGGTAGAAAATGAGCCAATTTCGTTAATTGATCAACTATCACTCAAATAGCATCGTATCCTTTTCTGGTTGTTGGAAGTCCCACCATAAAGTCCATCGTGATGTGCTCCCACTTCCACTCTGGAATTTCTGCCTTAACTTTTTGACAAGTTAAGCACCTACTAACATATTCTGCTATCTCCATCTTTATATTTGGCCACCACAAGTTCTAACAAAGGTCTTGATACATCTTCGTACTATCGGGATATATCGAGTACCTCGAACTATGGGCCTCCATCATAATTTCTTCTTTTAATTTGGGATCATTAGGAACCCAAATTCTTCCCTCAAAATGAAGTAATCCCTCCTTATCGAGGTTATACTCAGTCTTTTCTTCGTCTTCTATTCTTTTCTGCATCTGTTTGCACTCCTCATTGCTCAATTGTACTCCCCTAACCCGCTCCACTATGGTAGGTTGGGTTTCCATGGAAAATAACATCTCTACCGCTTCTTCCGGTAACTTAACTTCTAGCTCCATTTTTGCCATCGCTGTTACCAACTCATTTTGAGTTGTTAACATTGATAATTTCTCTCTACCCTTCCTACATAGCGCATCGGCTACTACATTTGCTTTCCTCGGATGATATAAAATATCACAATCATAATCTTTTATTAACTCTACCACCTTCTCTGTCTCATGTTCAACTCCTTCTATGTGAAGATATATTTCAGACTTTTGTGGTCCGTGTATATCTCACATTTCTCACCATAAAGATAATGTCTCCATATCTTTAGGGCAAAAACTACAGCTGCCAATTCTAGATCATGAGTAGGATAGACCTTCTCATAATCCTTCAATGTACGTGACGCGTACGTAATGACCTTTTCATGCTGCATGAGCATGCAACTCAGTTCTTTATGCGAAGCATCACTATACAATACCAAATTCCCTGTATCGTCTGGTAAGGACAATACCAGTGCCTCACTTAACCTCTTCTTTAACTCTTGAAAATTGTTCTCACATGTTTCAGTCCACACATACTTCACTGACTTTCTTGTCAGTTTTGTTAACGGAGTAGCTAATTTAGAAAAGTCCATAATGAACCTTCTATAGTATCCCGCTAACCCCAGAAAACTCCGAACCTCAGTTTGCGTCTTCGGCCATTCCCATTCGTTAACTACTTCTACCTTTGTCGGATCTACGGAAATGTCATCCTTATCAACAACATGCCCTAGAAACTGCACCCTCTCAAGCCAAAATTCACACTTTGTGAATTTCGCATACAACTTCTCCTTCCGTAGTGTCTCCAACACTATTCTTAAATGTTTCGAATGATCTTCTGGCGTCTTTCAATAGACTAGAATATCATCAATGAACACTACGAAAAACTTGTCCAAATATTGTTTCAACACTTTGTTCATCATATCCATAAATGCGGCTGGCGCATTAGTCAACCCAAACGATATTACCAGAAACTCGTAATGACCATAACGAGTTTTGTATGTCGTCTTAGGTACATCATCCTTCCTCACCTTTAACTGATGATACTCCGTGCGCAAGTCTATTTTAGAAAAATACTTTGCCCCTTTCAACTGATCAAATAGATCATCGATCCTGGGCAAAGGGTATCTATTCTTAATCGTTAACTTATTCAACTCTCGATAGTCGATACAATGTTTTAACGACCCATCCTTCTTTTTTACAAACAACACTGGTGCTCCCCAAGGAGACACACTTGGTTGAATGTACTTCCTGTCTAATAGTTCTTGTAATTGAACCATTAACTCCTTCATTTTGACTAGCGTCATTCGATATGGTGCCCCTTGAAATTGGTGCCGTTCCCGGTAACAGATCAATTGCAAACTCCACCTCCCTGTCCAGTGGAATACCCGATAACTGTGACGCCCCTAAATCCGGGTACTTTAAACCCGAATTCAGTGCTTCACGATACCATCTCTATAATCAGAATAATACTAATAGCAATTCCCTTAATATAAATATTAAACTTAACTTACATAACTACCAAAGTTTAACTCCCAAGTACGTAACCTTAAATCATTCCTTACAACACATGATCATAAATATATAACATTGTCTTAATAATATTAAACTATCACATAGATAACATTATCCTCATTCAGCAACCTTTCCTTTTCCCTTGTTTCTAGCAGAGCCTTCAGAGTGTTCACACTTAGCTGAAAATATTTAAATTAAGCAAGGATGAGCATTTGAGTGCCCAGCAAATAATAGCAATTATATATATATATATAAGATGAAAGAATTTAAATATTTTTTTATACTACCCTTCTACAACAGATCAATTTTTGTGAAGTAATCTGTACCAATAATAATAACATAACAACCCTCGTTCAAATTTTTAAAACTACGTATTGACTATATATATAGGGTAGTCGACAGATTATGAACATTATTTTCTATTTTTGAATAGGTTAGACAGAAATTCATCTGCAAACCGTCATAACTTACGGGCCTGAAGGTGTACAGCCCATGGACCCTGTATTGATCAATTCTACATTACTAGAACGATATTATCGTTCATCCTTTGTCTGCCGTAGCACATAAAAATTTTCCCATGTTTGGGATGTTCATACTTGTCAGGGTTCCAAACAAAAGGTTTTATCTTATCCAAAAATAATATATAATTCAATATATATGTATATCAAAGGTGTATCAACATGTGATTAAATACAATGATTATCCAAGTGGGGACACTTGTATAATCATTTATAAAAATTAATGAACAGAATACATATCTGAATTACTATATACTAACATGTTGATAATCAATGAGCGTATATAATATAGGTTTAACAATCTGTACAGTAATAGTATAATTCTGAAATATTCTTACACTTGTCCATTGCATAAAGAAAATGCAAAGGTAGGATACTTGCCTGATCTGCTACTTACAATACGCAACTTAGTTTTATCTTTTATATAACAACCTATCAGTAATAAGAGCATTTTACCGATTAGAATAACATATCATAACACATAGCACTGTCTATTGCAGTCTGCACATAACCTAATCACATTGTCATACATATTCAACAGTCATAGAATCACAAACAAACATTTATACAGTCAAAATATCTAAGTCCAGCTCAATTTCTGAAACATGTCGGTCTACCGACGGCTTTATCGGGTACTTATCGAGTCTAAGACTCTATCTCGTATATCAATATCTACAAGTATCAGTCAAATTATTTTTAACTGACTTATAATAATTTTTAAACATTTATTATAATTTATCACGAATTTTCAAACACTGGAATCATTATTAAATGATTTAAATAGTACACAATTCTATTATCATTAATATCTAAATAATATCAAACTATTAATAAACCATTGCCAAAATATTAAAGTTATTAATAATAACTCAGAATATTTTTAAAACATTTATCTTACCCTTAAATGATTTTTAAAACATTTAAAATCATTTTTAAATAATTACCATAAAAATTAAATCAATATCATTAATATTATTTAAATTAATGAAAATCATCACTAAATAACTTAAAATATTTTATTATAACATATTATAATTTTAAATGATTTTTCAAGTATAAAAATCATTTTTAAGTAATTTATTTAATATTATAGTTAAATAAATTAAATACCATTAATATTCCAAAAATAATAAATATTAATGAAATATATACAAAATAATTAAAAACTCATTTTTAGACTTTAAAATAATTTTTAGGAATTTATTTTGTATTTTTAATAATTAAAAACTATTTAATACTAATTATTAAATAAAAATAATAATTTTATGAATAAACTGTCGCTAAAGACTGCCTATAGCGACAGAACCGTCGCTATAGGTGTTCTTCGCGTTCATCATGCAAACCCAGAAATTCATGGCAGTTAACGAGTGGACTACTTTGACCAAAACTATAACAATGTGTGATGTGTTTTCTAGGCAGGTTGTTGGTCACAAATTGTAGTACTAATGCACGACAACAAGATCCAACAGAAAAAAAGTTCATATAACTTATAACCAACGAGATCTGAGCCTCCAAAAGTGTTGTCAGGACTTTCTGGGTTTTCCAGAAATCCCAGACAGTTCTAGGTCCCTTTTGACGGTCCAATTTCTACCGGTTCTAGTTAGTGTTAATGTGATCTAATGGCTCAAGGTTGTAGTATACATGTCAAGGTACAACTATCCTACATCATATCAATCAAAATACATCAGGATCACTAGATATCATACGGTCAAACCATGTCAGAAGTGGCGTTCTTGAGTTTTCTGGAATTTCAAGAAAACAGATTTCGTTACCGAGTAGGGTAGTTTGACCTTCCCCTGTGTTCCATATATTTGTGATTTAAGGAATCTAAAAGCATGTAACCATAGTACTCATAACAAACTACAACTTAGATATAAAAACATAAACAAAAGACTCAAAATATGACAGATTCATGCTTTGCAAAAGTTTGTCAGACACTGAAAACCCATTTCTGGGTTACCCAGAAATGGTCTAGTCATGGTCGGTCAATGACCTTTGACAAAGAATAACCTGCAATCGGTTCAAGATATGACCTTGATTCAAGTTTCAGAGTATAGATAGCATGGCATACTACAAGATTAAACCAACAACATGACTTAGATAACGAAGATCAACAAAATATGGGGCCTGCAAAAACGTTGTCAGATTTTCTGGGCAAATTTGGGCTGCCCAGAAATAGTTTCACGTGATCGGTCAACGCACTTTGACCTTCAATAACTTTCAATCTATACATGATTTGAGCTTGATTCAAGTTTCAGATCAAAGCCCTTACTGCATACTACAAATCTATAACTTAAAACACACATAATACATAACACAGGAAGATCTAGAAGCTCTGACATTCACTGTCAGACCTCAAAACACAATTATTCCAGATTTCTAAAATCATTAATTTTGAGCATCTAAGTGTTATGGATATGAGTTATAACAACCCAGATAACTAATATATACGACAAACAACACATTTAAACATCCAAACATAACATCTAACATTAAATCTAAGGATTTCTAGAATTAGGGTTTATACCTCATGAATGCTAAATTTTTGAATCTAATCCTTGATATTTGATCTTGGTAAACCGTCATAACTTACGGGCCTGAAGGTGTACAGTCCATGGACCCTGTATTGATCGATACTACATTGCTAGAATGATATTATCGTTCATCCTTTGTCCGCCGTAGCGCATAAAAATTTTTCCATGTTCGGGATATTCATACTTGTCAGGGTTCCAAACAAAAGGTTTTATCTTATGCAACAATAACCTATAATTCAACATATATGTATATCAAAGGTGTATCAACATGTGATTAAATACAATGATTATCCAAGTGGGGACACTTGTATAATCATTTATAAAAATTAACGAACAGAATAAATATCTGAATTACCATATACTAATATGTTGATAATCAATGGGCGTATATAATATAGGTTTAACAATCTGTACAGTAATAGTATAATTCTGAAATATTCTTACACTTGTCCATTGCATAAAGCAAATGCAAAGGTAGGATACTTGCCTGGTCTGCTACTTACAATACGCAACTTAGTTTTATCTTTTATATAGCAACTTATCAGTAATAAGAGCATTTTACTGATTAGAATAACATATCATAACACATAGCACTGTCTATTGCAGTCCGCACATAACCTAATCACATTGTCATACATATTCAACAGTCATAGAATCACAAACAAACATTTATACAGTCAAAATATCTAAGTCCAGATCAATTTCTAAAACATGTCGGTCTACCGACGGCTTTATCGGGTACTTATCGAGTCTAAGACTCTATCTCGTATATCAATATCTACAAGTATCAGTCAAATTATTTTTAACTGACTTATAATAATTTTTAAACATTTATTATAATTTATCATGAATTTTCAAACACTGGAATCATTATTAAATGATTTAAATAGTACACAATTTTATTATCATTAATATCTAAATAATATCAAACTATTAATAAATCATTGCCAAAATATTAAAGTTATTAATAATAACTCAGAATATTTTTAAAACATTTATCTTACCCTTAAATGATTTTTAAAACATTTAAAATCATTTTTAAATAATTACCATAAAAATTAAATCAATATCATTAATATTATTTAAATTAATGAAAATCATCACTAAATAACTTCAAATATTTTATTATAACATAATATAATTTTAAATGATTTTTCCAGTATAAAAATCATTTTTAAGTAATTTATTTAATATTATAATTAAATAAATTAAATACCATTAATATTCCAAAAATAATAGATATTAATGAAATATATTCAAAATAATTAAAAACTCATTTTTAGACTTTAAAATAACTTTTAGGAATTTATTTTGTATTTTTAATAATTAAAAACTATTTAATACTAATTATTAAATAAAAATAATAATTTTATGAATAAACTGTCGCTAAAGACTGCCTATAGCGACAGAACCGTCGCTATAGGTGTTCTTCGCGTTCATCATGCAAACCCAGAAATTCATGGCAGATAACGAGTGGACTACTTTGACCAAAATTATAACAATGTGTGATGTGTTTCTAGGCAGGATGTTGGTCACAGATTGTAGTACTAATGCACGACAACAAGATCCAACAGAAAACAAGTTCATATAACTTATAACCAACGAGATCTTAGACTCCAAAAGTGTTGTCAGGACTTTCTGGGTTTTCCAGAAATCCCAGACAGTTCTAGGTCCCTTTTGACGGTCCAATTTCTACCGGTTCTAGTTAGTGTTAATGTGATCTAATGGCTCAAGGTTGTAGTATACATGTCAAGGTACAACTATCCTACATCATATCAATCAAAATACATCAGGATCACTAGATATCATACGGTCAAACCATGTCAGAAGTGGCGTTCTTGAGTTTTCTGGAATTTCAAGAAAACAGATTTCGTGACCGAGTAGGGTAGTTTGACCTTCCCCTGTGTTCCATATATTTGTGATTTAAGGAATCTAAAAGCATGTAACCATAGTACTCATAACAAACTACAACTTAGATATAAAAACATAAACAAAAGACTCAAAATATGACAGATTCATGCTTTGCAAAAGTTTGTCAGACACTGAAAACCCATTTCTGGGTTACCCAGAAATGGTCTAGTCATGGTCGGTCAATGACCTTTGACAAAGAATAACCTGCAATCGGTTCAAGATATGACCTTGATTCAAGTTTCAGAGTATAGATAGCATGGCATACTACAAGATTAAACCAACAACATGACTTAGATAACGAAGATCAACAAAATATGGGGCCTGCAAAAACGTTGTCAGATTTTCTGGGTAAATCTGGGCTGCCCAGAAATAGTTTCATGTGATCGGTCAACGCACTTTGACCTTCAATAACTTTCAATCTATACATGATTTGATCTTGATTCAAGTTTCAGATCAAAGCCCTTACTGCATACTACAAATCTATAACTTAAAACACACATAATACATAACACAGAAAGATCTAGAGGCTCTGACATTCATTGTCAGACCTCAAAACACAGTTATTCCAGATTTCTAAAATCATTAATTTTGAGCATCTAAGTGTTATGGATCTGAGTTATAACAACCCAGATAACTAATATATACTACAAACAACACATTTAAACACCTAAACATAACATCTAACATTAAATCTAAGGATTTCTAGAATTAGGGTTTATTCCTCATGAATGCTAAATTTTTAAATCTGATCCTTGATGTTTGATCCTGGTAAGCTAACACATGATCCTGGCTTATCTTATTAGTCACTCTCACTCTACAATTTCGGATGGGAGAGAGAGAGAAGGTTTGGCTAGCTTGAAAAAGTAAAGTAAGTAAATTTTGCTTACTATTGAACTTTGATCTTAGGTCCCATGTATTTATAGGATGCTAGATGGCTTGTATTGATGATTAAAGGCTAGCACATAGACCACATGCCTAGCAAAGGTTGGTCACCAACTAAAGTTATGGCAACCTACACAATTTATCTTATTAAATAATGTTAAAGGGTAATTTGGTCATTCGGCTCATAAAGTGCATGGTACTTTGGTAACTTCTCACACCTATTAGGTTTTAACCCTTAGGGTTTGACCTTATGGTTTTATAAGCTCTAAATCTAAAAGTGTGTATTAAGGGCAAAATAGGAAATCTTAGTTTCTAAAATGTTAATTAGGGTTCCCTAATTACACTAGGTTTTCTAATCACCCAGGGTTTGTAAATTAGCCTTAATAATATATTAATTACTAATTTGTTAAAGTAATACCTAGGGTTTATAACTTAGTAATTAGGGTTCTAATTTAGTAATTAGGGTTTTTAGATATCAATTAGGGTTTACCTAACTGACAATAAACATAATGAGGGTCATAAATTACATAACCCATAACTTAACAATTCTTACAATCATAACTAACTTTTGTACTATAGTTTATCAGTAATACTAGCGTTTCTACTATTCTAGTATAATTGTTCCACATATTAACAGTACACACATATCAGACATATCTATATCACTGAAATATAAATAATATAATATTATTATTCTCATTCCTTGATCAAAATCCAGAATTAGGGTTTTGATTCCATATCTGATTTATTTGTCATATACAACATTAATAATTAAGTTAAAATAATTAACTTAGCTATTCTAAAGTAATTTCATATAATAAAATAATTATTATAATAATTCTGTATTCATTTAATATATTATTTAAATAGTATATAAACATATTTTCATGGAAAAAAATTAATAAAAATATGTTTACTATAAAATTAATTATTATAAGAATACAATTTATAGAGATCAATAATTCTAAAATAAAATTATTTGTAATCATTCGTGTAATAAATATATTTTATATTCATCACATAAATACATACATAATACCTTGCACACATTCTGACTATTAAAATAAATAATTTATAAAAAATAATTATACGCAAAATTTCTGATTTAATTATATAGAAAATATCGGGTTATTACATTCACCCCCCCCCTTATAAAGATTCCGTCCCCGAAATCACCGTTTTACAACCTACACATACGAGTGTGTGTAGCACATACAATCATTACAAGTAGATCTTGATCATAAATGATCGTACAGATCTTTAACCTATTCACACAAATCTTTTCTATCTGATTAAAAGAAAATTTGATTTCTAAAAGAACTCAAATTCCTTCTTCAGAACTTCTTTATAAATTTATTATATATAAGAAAATCATATATAAGAAAATAAAACTTGGTTAGAATAATACCTGGAATTGCATTGTCAGCTGCTACGGTATCCTGGACCGTCATATTGTAGACCCTTACTATTGATTTTGTCGGCTTGCTGGATGACGTTAGTCCCGTGATTTCTAAAGTCCCGCTACCCTTGCCTGAAATCACACTTCCTACCTCCATCTTCCTCTTCGGACAGTCGATCCACATAGAAAGCATCCGTTATTCACCTAGGATTGGGGCAGTTAGGAGAGATATGGCCCTCCTGCCCGCACTTGTAGAACATGAACTTCCTCTTCAAACATTCCCCAGAATGGTTCTTTCCACAATTTCCACACTGCATAACTTGCTTCTTAGCTCCTTCCTGCTTCACCTGAATACTTCCAAAATTACTTCCCTTCCTTTTGTTACCACAACCGCTACTCCCACTAGTAACCTCCACCTTCCTAGTCCCTTCGACCTTACTCTTATTCTTTCTCTCCTTGTTGTAAAGGCTCATGGCCTCACTCCCCTCTTCAGTAATAATAGCCTTCTCCATGAATGCAGCAAATGTGGGGATCTGCAACACCGCCACCTTGTTGTAGAGCCAGGGTTTTAATCCCAGCTCAAACCTCCTAGCTTTCCTAGCCTCCGTATCAACTTGATACGGAGCAAACCTGGCCAACTCATTAAATTTTGTGGTGTATTTTGCAACAGTCATGTTCTCCTGCCTCAACTCTAAAAATCTCACATCCATCCTAGCTTGCATACTGAACGAGAAATAGTTCTCGAAGAACAGTGTCTTAAACCTATCCCATGTAACTACACCTTCTTCTGCCCTCGTTTGATTCGCTTCCCACCAAAAATTTGTCTCACCCTTCATCATGTAGGTGGCAAAAGTGGTCTTTTATCCCTCAGCTACCCTAGCTATTATGAACGCCTTCTTAATCTCTTTAATCCAAGTCTGCGCTTCAACAGGGTCAGTTGCCCCTTTGAATTCGGGTGGTCCTACATCCTTAAAGTCCTTAAAATTAGCGAAGTGGTTGTCCGGCTGGTTTCCTACGACTGGCATTCCTTGCTGCATAACTTGTACTATCATGTTCGCAAATTGCTGCATCGGGTCTACTTGTTGCCCCTCAACATTATTGACAGACTCTTCTGCCCTTTGGTTTCGAGTTTGACGTCTTGGCGGCATTATCTGGTTATGTAAAATCGTATATTATTCTCTACATTCTAAATTTTATCGTATAAGTTTAGTATATTAAATCATTTCATTATTCAAACTTAGATTCATATTCATTTCGAGATTTCAAAATACTTTACACATCAGAACACTTAGTGCTTTAATCATCAGCTATCCCTTGTTACTACAAAAGTTAGGATTTACACTTTAACCAACACAAAAGTTGAAAATACCACATTACACAAACATAGTAAGCACACATATTACATTAAACATACCTACACAACATAACCTATACTACCTATTCACTAAGCCTTCTTTCTTGGATAGCTTTTAGCCTGATGATCTTCTTTTCCACAAACAAAACATGCTCCCCGTTTATAGTTAGGACAATACAGAGTGGTATGCCCTTCATAACCGCAAAGATAACATATTCTTTTCCATTTCTTCTTGCCAGTTTTTCCCAAATCATGGTTTTCTATCTTCCTTTTTCCTTATCTCTTGGAGCTGCACGCAAGGTGTTGCTTGAGGCTCCCATCTGATTAATTTTAATTTTAAGCTTATCCTGCCCTTCCATTGATTCTATTAATGCTTGACACAACTGACTATTAAGCAGCTTTTCTATCTCCCACAACCCTTCTAGAGAAGAAACCTTGTTCCTCAATTCCTGCACCTCCATTGATGCTTGATCAGCTCCAGCTTTAGGGTCTGAATCACTATCTGTCAGCTCCATCACTTACGGATCTGGTACTATGTTTTCCACGATAACCACCTCGTCCGAGTTGGTTTCATTGCGAGCTTCTATTTCCTATATTGGCTTCGATATTAGCTCCTTCTTTATGATCCGTGGGTATCCTAATCCTTTCTCACCTGACATCTACACACATAAATTATCTTGATTAGTATATACAAAATACACACAACAACTAATAGTTTTATATAAGTTATCTTTTATTTTGTTGGACGATGGATTTAGTCAATTCATTCCTTTATAAACTTTAAACGAGTTATTTATATATTAATATATCACGGTTTTAATACCAACCGACTAAACCTTTGGCATACTTCTATAAACGCTAAAGGCATAACTACCCACCACCAACTATCCTCTATTGGACAAAATTGAGGATTCCCTACCACCTACCCCTCTACCAGAAAAAGTTTGGGTCTAATTGCCATCCTATGCATACAGAAAGGCATAAGGACTTTCAACACTAAACAGTCCCTAATAGAAACAAAAGTGGGACTATATCGAACATGAGTACACATCAACGCCTACTCTCCCTGCCGAAGGGCAGCTCCATCCATTCCGCATCGAACCGCCTAATGGCGATGTCTAAAGCCTGCTCCAGCGTATATATCTTCAAATCTTTAGCTTCCCCCTCAACTCTCAACTGTCCTAGTTGCAGCTCTCTTTGCTCCAACCTCCCTCGTAACTCAGCTAATTCCGCATGTGCTCGGTGAGCAGTGTCCTTGTACAGCTGTTCTGAAATCTGGAGGGTGTGATTTTGTGCCTCCACTTTCTCATCCCTAACCCTTAAGTCGTCATTCCTGACCAACAAATCTCTTATCATCTCATGCTCCATGTATTCTTCACCAGAGTCCCTCGACTCTTGATCCACTGAGTAACTACCTTGGCTCTCATCAGCCATCCTATGACCATAATAAACAAGTAAAACAACATTAATACCACAATAGAATATATTCATTAGTAAAATGAAAGATATTTTATTAAGTACAACTAAAACTTAATGGATCCCCTCAACCCATCAGTTAGCTAACATATTCTATAAGAGTTTCCTATAAGGTTATAACCTAGGTTTTGTAATCCTAATGTTTATAACCTACAGCTTTGATACCAACCTGTGACACTTATGGTGCTTCCAACCATAGCACCTCACAATGATACCTATCAACTTGCTACCGACTCGCTCGGCGTCCCCTACGGAAAGTCTCTTCGATGCCTTCCCTTAAAGGGATGTCACCAGATAAAGGCTCAGGGCTCTTTGCAAATTCATGCTTATAGCTTTGATACCAACCTGTGACGCCTCCAAATCTGGGTACTTGAAACCCGAATTCAATGCTTCACGATACCATCTCTATAAACGGAATAATACTAATAGCAATGCCATTAATATAAATATTAAACTTAACTTACATAACTACCAAAGTTTAACTCCCAAGTACGTAACCTTAAATCATTCCTTACAACACATGATCATAAATATATAACATTGTCTTAATAATATTAAACTATCACACAGATAACATTGTCTTCATTCAGCAACCTTTCCTTTTCCATTGTTTCTAGCAGGGCCTTCAGATTGTTCACACTTAGCTGAAAATATTTAAATTAAGCAAGGATGAGCATTTGAGTGCCTAGCAAGTAATAGCAATTATATATATATATAAGATGAAAGAATTTAAATATTTTCTTTATACTACCCTTCTACAACAGAACAATTGTTGTGAAGTAATTTGTACCAATAATAATAACATAACAACCCTCGTTCAAATTTTTAAAACTATGTATTGACTATATATATAGGGTAGTCGACAGATTATGAACATTATTTTCTGTTTTCGAATAGGTTAGACAGAAATTCATCTGCAAACCGTCATAACTTACGTGCCTGAGGGTGTATAGTCAATGGACCCTGTATTGATCAATACTACATTGCTAGAACGATATTATCGTTCATCCTTTGTCCGTCGTAGCGCATAAAAATTTTCCCATGTTCGGGATGTTCATACTTGTCAGGGTTCCAAACAAAAGGTTTTATCTTATCCAACAATAATCTATAATTCAACATATATGTATATCAAAGGTGTATCAACATGTGATTAAATACAATGATTATCCAAGTGGGGACACTTGTATAATCATTTATAAAAATTAACGAACAGAATAAATATCTGAATTACCATATACTAACATGTTGATAATCAATGGGCGTATATAATATAGGTTTAACAATCTGTACAGTAATAGTATAATTCTGAAATATTCTTACACTTGTCCATTGCATAAAGAAAATGTAAAGGTAGGATACTTGCCTGGTCTGCTACTTATAATACGCAACTTAGTTTTATCCTTAATATAGCAACCTATCAATAATAAGAGCATTTTACTGATTAGAATAACATATCATAACACATAGCACTGTCTATTGCAGTCCGCACATAACCTAATCACATTGTCATACATATTCAACAGTCATAGAATCACAAACAAACATTTATACAGTCAAAATATCTAAGTCCAGATCAATTTCTGAAACATGTCGGTCTACCGACGGCTTTATCGGGTACTTATCGAGTCTAAGACTATATCTCGTATATCAATATCTACAAGTATCAGTCAAATTATTTTTAACTGACTTATAATAATTTTTAAAAATTTATTATAATTTATCACGAATTTTCAAACACTGGAATCATTATTAAATGATTTAAATAGTACACAATTCTATTATCATTAATATCTAAATAATATCAAACTATTAATAAATCATTGCCAAAATATTAAAGTTATTAATAATAACTCAGAATATTTTTAAAACATTTATCTTACCCTTAAATGATTTTTTAAAACATTTAAAATCATTTTTAAATAATTACCATAAAAATTAAATCAATATCATTAATATTATTTAAATTAATGAAAATCATCACTAAATAACTTCAAATATTTTATTATAACATAATATAATTTTAAATGATTTTTCAAGTATAAAAATCATTTATAAGTAATTTATTTAATATTATAATTAAATAAATTGAATACCATTAATATTCCAAAAATAATAAATATTAATGAAATATATTCAAAATAATTAAAAACTCATTTTTAGACTTTAAAATAATTTTTAGGAATTTATTTTGTATTTTTAATAATTAAAAACTATTTAATACTAATTATTAAATAAAAATAATAATTTTATGAATAAACTGTCGCAAAAGACTGCCTATAGCGATAGAACCGTCGCTATAGGTGTTCTTCGTGTTCATCATGCAAACCCAGAAATTCATGGCAGTTAACGAGTGGACTACTTTGACCAAAATTATAATAATGTGTGATGTGTTTCTAGGCAGGTTGTTGGTCACAAATTGTAGTACTAATGCACGACAACAAGATCCAACAGAAAACAAGTTCATATAACTTATAACCAACGAGATTTGAGCCTCCAAAAGTGTTGTCAGGACTTTCTGGGTTTTCCAGAAATCCCAGACAGTTCTAGGTCCCTTTTGATGCTCCAATTTCTACTGGTTCTGGTTAGTGTTAATGTGATCTAATGGCTCAAGGTTTTAGTATACATGTCAAGATACAACTATCCTACATCATATCAATCAAAATACATCAGGATCACTAGATATCATACGGTCAAACCATGTCAGAAGTGGTGTTCTTGAGTTTTCTGGAACTTCCAGAAAACGGATTTCGTGACCGAGTATGGTAGTTTGACCTTCCCCTGTGTTCCATATATTTGTGATTTATGGGATCTAAAAGCATGTAACCATAGTACCCATAACAAACTACAACATAGATATAATAACATAAACAAAAGACTCAAAATCTGACAGATTCATGCTTTGCAAAACCTTGTCAGACACTGAAAACCCAGACCCAGAAATGGTCTAGTCATGGTCGGTCAACGACCTTTGACCAAGAATAACCTGCAATCGGTTCAAGATATGACCTTGATTAAAGTTTCAGAGTATAGATAGCATGGCATACTACAAGATTAAACCAACAACATGACTTAGATAACGAAGATCAACAAGATATGGGGCTTGCAAAAACGTTGTCAGATTTTCTGGGCAAATATGGGCTGCCCAGAAACAGTTTCATGTGATCGGTCAACGCACTTTGACCTTCAATAACTTTCAATCTATACATGATTTAAGCTTGATTCAAGTTTCAGATCAAAGCCCTTACTGCATACTACAAATCTATAACTTAAAACACACATAATACATAACACAGGAAGATCTAGAAGCTCTGACATTCATTGTCAGACCTCAAAACACAATTATTCCAGATTTCTAAAATCATTAATTTTGAGCATCTAAGTGTTATGGATATGAGTTATAACAACCCAGATAACTAATATATACTACAAACAACACATTTAAACATCCAAACATAACATCTAACATTAAATCTAAGGATTTCTAGAATTAGGGTTTATACCTCATGAATACTAAATTTTTGAATTTGATCCTTGATGTTTGATCCTGGTAAGATAACACATGATCTTGGCTTATCTTATTAGTCACTCTCACTCTACAATTTCGGATGGGAGAGAGAGAGAAGCTTTGGCTAGCTTTAAAAATTAAAGTAAGTGAATTTTGCTTACTTTTGAACTTTAATCTTAGGTCCCATGTATTTATAGGATGCTAGACGACTTGTATTGATGATTAAAGGCTAGCACATAGACCACATGCCTAGCAAAGGTTGGTCACCAACTAAAGTTATGGCAACCTACACAAGTTATCTTATTAAATAATGCTAAAGGGTAATTTGGTCATTCAGTTCATAAAGTGCATGGTACTTTGGTAACTTCTCACACCTATTTGGTTTTAACCCTTAGGGTTTGACCTTAGGGTTTTATAAGCTCTAATTCTAAAATTGTGTATTAAGAGAAAAATAGGAAATATTAGTTTCTAAAATGTTAATTAGGGTTCCCTAATTACATTAGATTTTCTAATCACCCAGGGTTTGTAAATTAGCCTTAATAATATATTAATTACTACGAACTTTGTTAAAGTAATACCTAGGGTTTATAACTTAGCAATTAGGGTTCTAATTTAGTAATTAGGGTTTTTAGATATCAATTAGGGTTTACCTAACTAACAGTAAACTTAATGAGGGTCATAAATTACATAACCCACAACTTGACAATTCTTACAATCATAACTAACTCTGTACTATAGTTTATCAGTAATACTAGGGTTTCTACTATTCTACTATAATTGTTCCACATATTAATATTACACACATATCAGACATATCTATATCACTGAAATATAAATAATATAATATTATTATTCTCATTCCTTGATCAAAATCCAGAATTAGGGTTTGGATTCTATATCTGATTTATCTGTCATATACAACATTAATAATTAAGTTAAAATAATTAACTTAACTATTCTAAAGTAATTTCATATAATAAAATAATTATTATAATAATTTTGTATTCATTTCATATATTATTTAAATAGTATATAAACATATTTTCATGGAAAATAATTAATAAAAAATATTTTTACTGCAAAATTAATTATTATAAGAATACAATTTATAAAGATCAATAATTCTAAAATAAAATTATTTGTAATCATTCATGTAATAAATATATTTTATATTCATCACATAAATACATACATAATACCTTGCACACATTCTGACTATTAAAATAAATAATTTATAAAAAAAATAAAAAATTATACGCAAAATTTCTGATTTAATTATATAGAAAATATAGGGTTATTACAGTAACTCCTCCGGAAATAAATCCGCGAACTCTTGTATGACAGTTATCTGATCCAAGGATGTTCCTACTCTTTGGGTATCCACAACATGGCATAGATAACCTACACACCCTTTTCTCAACATCTTCCTAGCTTATGTCATTTACAGACAACAAGAGCGTCTCGATGAATTACTATCGAAGAACACTACCTTGGTTTTCATAGAAAGCCAAAGGTTTACACTTTTCCTATGGCAATCTATAATCGCCTTATGGTTCACTAACCAATCCATACCAAGAATTACGTTGAATTCTTTTAGCCTTATCGGTACCAAATCTACCGATAACTTATTCCCTCTAATTTCCATGAAACAATCTTTATGAATATGTTCAATGGGAATTATCTCCTCGCTTTCTACCTTAACGTCTAAAGGTATAGGTAACTTTTCAGGGATTAAACCTAATCGTTTAGCAAATTCACATGCTATAAAAGAACAAGTATCACCCGAGTCAAATAGCACATAAGCATTTATCTCATTGACCTGAAGGATACCTGCTACCACATCTATTGATGCAACCGCATCTTGAACAGTCGTATTAAACGTACGAGCTGAGGGTCTACCCATTGATGGTGTTGGTCCAGTAATGGCTAATTTACCACTACCAGAACTCTTATTCCCCTCTAAACCCTTCTTCGGGCAATTCCTTGCCATGTGGTCCATTGACCCACAGACAAAACACCCCTGGTTTTTCTTAGGGTTAGGACATTTGGGTGACAAATGCCCCTCCTGCCCACAGTTGTAGCATACTGTTTTCCCTTTTAAACAGACTCCCATGTGAGATTTTTCGCATGTCTTACATGCTTCTGTTCTCCTTTTGGGATCTCCCTGCTTTACCCCGGTATTCCCAGGATTAAAACTCTCCCTCTTTGGCAAGTTCCTGCTTCCACTGGCAACTTCAGCCTTATTACCTCCTTCTATCTTACTCTTAATCTTCTGCTCTTTGTGGTACTGAGACAAAGCCTCACCACCACCTTCCGCTGTTATTGCCTTCTCCAGAATGGTCCCGTAGGAAGCACTCTGGAAAACCGATATCCTACTGCAGAGCCAGGGTTTTAAGCCCTGCTCAAATCTGCACGCCTTCCTTTCCTCTGTATCCACCTGATGTGGAATAAATCTCGCCAATTCGTTAAACTTGACGGCATACTGGGGAACTGTCATATCCCCCTGCTTATGTTCTACAAACTTAATTTCCATCCTACCCTGCATGCTAGTAGGGAAATAGTTCTCGAAGAAAACCTTCTTAAACTGTTCCCACGTAGCAGCCTCTGTCCTAGCCCCATCCTGGTGAACTTCCCACCAGTAGTTGGCTTCCCCCTTCATCATGTAAGTCACAAAAGAAGTATTTTGCGCCTCACCTACGTTTGTTATCATAAACGCCTTTTCAATCTCTCTAATCCATGTCTGGGCTTCTAGTGGATCCGTCATTCCTCGAAACTCAGGAGGACCCACACTTTTAAAATCCTTAAAGGTAGTTGTTCTTGCTACCCCGGGAGCTAAATGAATCCCACCCCCACTTGGTTAAATGCAGCTGTTAAAAAATTAATGAACTCTTGCATAGGATTGTTAGAACCCCCCTGATTTTCATTATGAGAGTCGACCTCTTGGTTCCGTTGTCTCCTTCTCGGTGGCATAATTCTGATTAAATAAATAAAGCTTCGTTATTATCTATTTAACTACTCAGTTATCATTTTAAATTAACAACAACCATTCACACCACGACAAGCATATTAAATAAAAACTTCATTATATAAATATGCTTTCATAGTCAAAACTATTTACATCGGGTTCCTTTAGCCAAAAGTTATTACATATTATCCCGCGATTGCCTTCAACAAAAGTTGGGATTTACAAAAAGACTACCCTTAGTTATACAAAAGAGGGTTTTACGTCATTACTTATATACCAAAAAGATCTAGCGATCTACTAACACTGTCAAACGACATTTTCATATTTTTGATTTTCCAGAATCGACACTATATCTCAACTTATGGTATGTCGAGTCTGCCCAGACTCAATAGAATAACAAGCAATTTTTAGCTTGAAATCATCATGAGCGCATTCATGGATGTATGACATCCTAGTTATTTTCTGGTCTTTCTCAACCAGTTTTTGTTGTAGCTCAAGGACCTCATCCTTATAGTTATGAGCCTTATCAGTCATAAGCACTTTTTCATCATGCTCTGACTCAAAGTCTGCCTCTGCAGATTCTTTCGCCTCATATAAGGCATTTATTTCCTCAATCTGTGCCTCTACCTGAGTACGCAAATGCACATTCCTATCCAACACTGTCAGATACAATGCTCTAGTTGCATCCAGAGATGCTGGCTCCTGAGTAGGTAACACCGTGTTAATCGATGTCACCTCCATTTCCTCTTCCACATCTAGCATCTCATTAAGGTATGATGCTAATCCCATAGTCTCTTCAGCCTCAGAGATGTACTCCTCAGTGTCTGAGTCTTCTAGTACAACTATCGGTACTTCTGCCACTGGCATTGGTACAATCTCAACTTGGTTAACTAAGTCCTCACTTATCATTTCCACGTTTCTAAACATCAAGCTATCGATTGACATCTACAAACACATAACACGTTGATTAGTACATAATACACAATAGTATAAGCACAAAACCCATTTAATATCTTTAAGATTAATTTTCATTTTTTAATTCATTCGATACTGAGTTATCTCAATATCTTCTTAATTCAATGGACTTGAATTTCATTCCTCGGCCTTTACCTTCCTTACGAGGTTAGTAGCCTAAGGTTTTCCCCCTGTAAGTTTTATAACCTAAGGCTTTGATACCAACCTGTGACGCCCCCAAATTTGGGTATCTTCCAACCCGACAGATGGTGCTCCACTGTACTAACATCCATACAATCATTCTATTAAAATACAACAAAATGAAAGTAATTACTATCTTCTTATTACAATCAAAGTATAATCCTTCCCAGGTTCATAAACCGGTTACATCGTTCATTGTTCATAATGTATAATACATAGAAACTCACTAAACTATTACACAATGCCTAAACATCCATCTTAGCTTTGCCCTTATCATTCTTGGCATTCACAGTACGTTCATCTTTAACTATAATTATATAATTCAAGCAAGAAGTGAGCATGACAGCTCAACAAGTTTAATCAAGGATAACAGGAATACCACATTCATGAATTATATAACAATTCTAACATAACTGAACAATAGTTATGAAGTATTCTGAATCAATATTACTTTAATAGTTCATAACATCAATTCCCAAAGTATAGAATAGATTAGGAATTCTGAATCGGTCGATAGACCATGAACAGTAAATTTTAGTTTTCTTACTTGAAAAGGAATCCACAGCACTAACGTTGTTCATTCGTATAACTTACGAGCACTTCTAGGTGATCAGCCTATAGTACTCTGTGTTGATCAACACTACATTTATTAAACGTATTTACATTTAATATTTTTTTGGCAAACTCGGGTGCCCATCGAATAATTGACGAAAAATACTTTTGTTTGTTCATAGACAAACCTTACCTCCACGTCCGTACCAATTACTTGGCATAGGATAGCATTAACATTTTTATATAGAATGATATGAATAATAATCAATCTATGTCTTACGAATAGTTAAGACGAGTTAAAATCTGGCATCGACCCTTTCTTTAAAACAATTCTTGCAATTCAGTTCAACGAATCACATAAAACTTGGCTAACATGGAAGTTAGACAAGCGTTAAGAAAACTTGCCTTTCAGCGTCTTCAAATAACTTACTCGACTGACCACAGCCTTTACAGAATTTACATGATATGATCACATTGCACACTGTAATTAGCTATCAAATAATTATTCACATTATTCCTACAAGTTTCATTCTCTTCTATGTCTGTGTTAACTTAATATCTTTATTAAAGTCAACATGGCTTATTACCCTTCGTCCCGGTGTATCAATCTATTGACGTTTATTAACCGAACTCAAACATCGTTGATAAGGTACCAACTTTGTTCGTTGTACATATCTTGTTAACATGCATTACATTCCTAAGTTTCATACTTTATACCTTAGTATAGGAAATATAGGATTAGTCTTAGTACATTCATTGAGTGTATAAACTCAACTCAGGTAGGTCTCTAAACAACTGAAGTTTAAAACCTAACTTGTTAACTTTTTTTCTACTGTCGGCGCTGCGGCGCGGAATCCTTTGTATTTTAGTGGCGCTGCGGCGCGAGCTAGCAGGGTACTCGTGTTAGAGTTTATTTCCTAGAGGCCAATTATTTGATATAATTGCTTAATGTTTTGATATTATATTTGATTGAATAAATATATGATTTTATTATGGTTTTATTTACTGCGTAATATAATTGTTAACATAATAAAATTCCTTAGAATAGTGATACAAATTATATAGTTTCAAGTATGTGACTTGAACATGAGATTATATAATTACAATTAGTATCATTGTTCTTAAATGTCCCTAGTCGAGTATCATTGTTGATGGGACAACAAAGATGCATTGAGACTAGAATGTTGATTGACTGATGACCAAATCTCATTGGTCATAAATATATGAGATATTAAGTCAATGCATAGGTACATGTTAGAGAACGATGTACAGGACAGACCCACCATGAGAATTCTATATGGAGCATTATGCGAAGTGTCATTAGCAATTCTCATAGTGACAATGATGTAATGGTCCTCCGACCTGAAATCACTATATTACTACATGAGAATTTATGTACTTTGATATCATCAAATGTCACCTTTAATAGGGTGGACTATTAAGGTGATTATTGGGTTCATCATGAATCGTGTGAGAAATATGAATGATCTAGAAGGAATTTAACCATCCTATATATTATGGGTGATATCCATATGTCTCTTGATTGAGTAGGACTATTAAATGCATGGCCATGCTCAAATAGTGATTTGTTTCATATAGTCTACTCATTGATCAAGAAAACTCATATTAAATTATGAAGAGTAAGACATATTTCATGACTCGAGTTTAATCTAGGATATTAAGGTTAAAAGGATTAAATTACATTGAAACATTGGTCACGAAAATATTACATCGAATCATCGATCTTATTATTACTTGGGTAGCAGTGATGCATTACTAGATGCCGCTCACTGTTTATAATTTTATAATATGATTTTAAAATTATTGTCAACGTAATAATAACCTATAGGGTCACACACAAAGAACGTAATTAAAAGGAAATTAAATTAAATTGTAAAGATTTGAATATGTCAATATGATTGATAGAATTTTATATTATGAATTTAAATAAATTGGACAATTTATATATATGTATATTAATCAAGTAAGACTTAATTAAGATATATATAAATTTGGATTTTTTTTAATAATATTAGGTATTGATTAATTCCTCCTAACTGCTATATATATGATATATATATCAGTCACTTTAGGTTTTACGTCAAAATACAAAACCTTAGCCGCTCTTAGAGAGAGACTAGAGAAAACAGCTTTGAAAATCCTCATCCTTGGTGGCTAGTACCGCGGTTCCTTCTTCTGCAGATCGTAGGACGATTCGCGGAGCGTTCGTGTGGATACCATAGAGACGCAGCTCGTTTGGATTGCGTTGGAGATTTGATCGTATCAATTCCAGTTTCTTAATTCGTGGATTGCGTTGGAGATTCGATCGTATCAATTTCAGTTTCTTAATCAGTATAATTTTTAACCTCTGAATTAATTGAATTTTTCGCATGGATCCTGTTTTAGGGTTTCGAAAATTGCTTAAAAATTTTTATTTCCGCTGTACGTTTTTGTGCCGAAACCCCAACAGTGGTATCAGAGTTACTTGCGAAAAGATTAATTCAGATTACGTGTTTTAATTGTATTCAATATATATTATATATTATGATGCATGTTTTCCGATATGAAATTGAATATATGATATTCCGTTGTATGTGTATTCTGGTAATATATATGATGATACTGTTAATCATATATTTAATCGGTGGAATAACAATATAATTGTTCTAATTGGATTAGAAACATGAAGAATCGTTTTAATATGATTAATCGAAACTTGACATATATGATGAATTTTGGGTGTACTGTTATTCGTTTTAATATGATTAAATCGAAACTGGACATATATGATTTGTTATTATGGGTGTTTTGGTGGATTAAAATGTATGATTCAGAAACTATTTCAGAGATTCGTATGGAAAAATTCTGCAATACAGATTGTAGTTCGAAAAAATTTTCCAGGGGGAGACCCCCCCTTGGACCCCCCGTCGTAGAGCACGATGGTCGTGTCCCCTATATGTTATATATAGTTTTCTTTAATTATATATAAATTGTTATGTTCTTATTGTGATATGCATGGTGCACAGTTATGCCCTTTTGACCCATAGGTTAGCGGTTTTGGTTTTGAAATACGGCTTGCATGTCGTGCCTTTCTATAAATTCTAATGTAATATTCTCTTCTCATCTAAATCCCCTTGAATGTAACTCGAGGTTTCTTTATGTCATGTAATAATCTGTAATTGATGAAGATGTCAAGATGGAGAACACAATGAAAGATGATGATGGAAAGGAGGCACATGCTTGAGGAAGATCCAAAGAATCTATTTATCTTAAGATCTTTTACCACCTTAGATTGACCTTCAATCTTTCATTAGCTTGAAAAGATTGATAGTTGATTAGGCCATAACTGTGACACATTTAATTTTGCACTTTATTTATGCTTGTATGCGATACGATATGATAAATAATGTGCATGCTTAATAAGATTAAAATTGGTGAGATCTAAATTAATTAATAAAATCCCTCATTAAATTATTACATCTAAATCAGATGCCTTCCGATGAATAACACTCATCAAGACCTTGATTAATAGATGTAGGTTTGCCAAATCAAAGTACCCTATTTATCTAGGTAAGATATGATAGGATAATTGTTATATCCAAACTGTTAAAATCATTGGGCCTGACTTAACTAAGTTATCTCAATAGGATTGTGGACTTAGAGGCATAGAGTTTGGTAGGTACCATTAGATGGACTAGAAACAATTATTGTTTACCAAACTATCCAGGAGTTATATATGATATATTTGACAAAGGGTTGTCTACCTAAATAATTGTGTTTTAAGAGATTAGCCGAAGCTAACTTAAGGTATAATGAAATATGGATCTTGGCTCACTAGAAAGATTTAATAGAAAATGCTTTCCGAATTAATAGTGAGGGCTATTAATTTGAATAAAATAGTGGGAGGTATATTTTGAATGTACTATTATTAATTATATAATATCAACTCTGCAATTTGACTTATTATTTTTGCACTTATAAATTATAGATATCAAATGGCAAACAACAACAACAAAAATAGTCTTTCATTACGATCAGTCCTTGAAAAGGACAAGCTGAGTGGAATTAATTTCCTTGACTGGCATAGAAACATGAGGATTATCCTCAAACAAGAGCGCAAACTATATGTCCTTGATGGGCCCATTCCTGCAGCACCAGCTGTCACTGCACCACGTGCGGAGCATAATGCTTACAAGAAGCATCAAGATGATGCTCTGGACGTGAGTTGTGTCATGCTAGCAACCATGAACGCTGAGCTCCAGAAGTAACATGAGTTGATGGATGCTTATGAGATGATCGAGCATCTCAAGAAATTTTTCGAAGGGCATGCTCGAAAGGAGAGGTATGATACAAGCAAGGCGTTGTATCACTGCAAAATGGGTGAACGTGATCCAGCTAGTTCACATGTGCTGAAAATGATTGGGTATATTGAGTACCTTGATAGGTTGGGTTTTCCAATCACTCCAGAAGCCCAAACTGACCTTGTTTTTCAATCTTTGAACAGCAGCTACTCTCAATTTGTTATGAACTATCTTACAAATGAAATTGACAAAACCCTTACCGAGTTGTTGAGCATGTTAAGAACTGCCGAAAATAACATGAAAAAGGCAGGACCCGCTCCCATAATGATGGTACAAAAAGGGAATGCAAAGGGAAATTGGAAAGGCAAGAAGAAGATAGGATTTAAATCTTTTGCTAAACCTAATTCCAAAACCAAACAGGCTTTAAAACCTAAAGGTGGGGTGGCTAAAGAAGGTGAATGTCACTTCTGTGGAAAACCTGGACACTGGAAAAAGAACTGTCATGCTTATCTGGAAGAAGTGAAGAAAAGGAAAGGAAGTACAACTTCTGATTCAGGTATATATGTTGTAGAATTCAACTTGTGTACTTCTATATCATGGGTATTGGATACTGGATGTGATTCTCACATTTGTGTTAATGTGCAGGGACTCCGAAGGAGTAAGACTTTGGCGAAAGGAGAGGTTGACCTACGAGTTGGGAATGGAGCAAAAGTTGCTGCACTGGCCGTAGAAACTTATCATTTATCTTTGCCCACTGGGCTAGTTTTAGAATTAGAAGATTGTTATTTTGTGCCTGCTAAAAGCAAAAACATTATTTTTGTTTCTTGTTTGGATAAGAAAGGTTTTTCATTTATAATAAAGAACAATCGTTGTTTGTTTTACTTAAATGATATTTATTATGGTGTTGCACAATTGTTTAACGGTCTCTATATTCTTGATTTAGAAATGCCTATCTATAACATAAATAACAAACGATTTAAATCAAATGATTCAAATTTGACATATCTCTGGCACTGTCGTTTAGGCCATATAAATGAGAAACGCATATCCAAACTCCATAAAAAAGGGTTCTTGGATTCATTTTATTTTGAATCATATGAGAAATGCGAGTCTTGTTTATTAGGCAAGATGACTAAAGCCCCTTTCACTGGACACAGTGAATGGGCTAGCGATGTATTGGGACTTATACATAGTGATGTATGTGGACCCATGAGTTCGTTAACAAGAGATAGGTTTTATTACTTCATTATATTTACTGACGAATTTAGTAGGTATGGATATCTTATGAGACAAAAATCCAAATCCTTTGAAAAGTTCAAGGAATTCAAGAATGAAGTTCAAACCCAATTTGGCAAAAGCATAAAAGCCCTTCGATCCGATCGAGGAGGTGAATACTTAAGCCAAAACTTTGATGACCTTCAAAAGGAGTGTGGTATTATATCACATCTCACTCCACCTGGAACACCGCAATGGAATGGTGTATCTGAGAGGAGGAATCGAACCTTGTTGGACATGGTACGATCAATGATGAGTCATATAGATCTTCCAATAAGCTTCTGGGGTCATGCCCTAGAGACAGCTGCATTCACACTTAACCGTGTTCCTACAAAGACAGTTCAGAAGACACCATTTGAGATGTGGACTGTGAAACGTCCTAGTATGTCGTTCATGAAGATTTGGGGTTGCGAGGCGTTCATAAAATGTCTGGATTCTGACAAGCTAGGACCCAAATCTGACAAATGTAATTTTGTGAGATACCTAAAGGAAACAAAAGGGTATTATTTCTACAGACCTTCTGAGAACAAAGTGGTTGTTACTCGAACTAGTATTTTTCTAGAAAGAGAATCTGTCTCTAAAGGAAACAGTGGGAGGAAAGTAGAACTCGAAGAAATTCGAGAACCACAAAATATCATTTAACCTGAGTTAGAACGTGAGCAGGAACCACAAGAAATTATGGAAAGTGAACCTGATCAAATTACACAAGTTATTCATAGATCTGGTAGGATACGCCAAGAGCCTGAGAGATATTATGGATATCTTGTGACTCAAAACGGCGATGTGATGCTCATAGATCAAGATGAGTCTGCTTCCTACCAAGAAGCTATGAATGGACCAGATTCTGAGAAATGGCTTAAAGCCATGAAATCTGAGAAAACTAACCAAGTATGGACTCTACTTGATCCACTCGAAGGGGTAAAACCAATCGGGTGCAAGTGGGTTTTCAAGAAGAAAACCAACGTGGATGGTAATGTACAAACCTATAAAGGCTGACTGGTAGCATAAGGTTTCAAACAAATTCAAGGTGTTGACTATGATGAAAACTTCTCTCCAGTGGCAATGGTTAAATCCATCAGGATCTTACTTGCTATTGCAGCTTTTTATGATTATGAAATTTGGCAGATGGATGTCAAAACTACTTTCCTTAACGAAAATCTCCTTGAGGATGTGTATATGACACAACATGAGGGTTTTGTCACTCCCAAGGATGCTGGAAAGGTATGTAAGCTGCAGCGATCCATTTATGGATTTAAACAAGCCTCTCGGAGTTGGAATCTTCGATTTGATGAAGCAGTCAAAGAATTTGGCTTTATTAAAAATGAAGATGAACCTTGTGTATATAAGAAGGTTAGTGGAAGTCACATTGTATTCCTAGTATTATATGTTGATGACATATTAATTATTGGGAATGACATTACTTCCTTGCAGGCTGTAAAAACATGGTTAGGAAAATGTTTCTCCATGAAAGATTTGGGCGATGATGCCTACATTTTAAGTATTCGGATCTATAGAGATAGATCGAGAAAAATGCCCGGCCTAAGTCAAAGTACATATATTGATAAAGTGTTGAAACGGTTCAGCATGCAAGAGGCGAAAAGAGGAAACTTACCCATAACTTATGGTGTAAAGATCTCTAAGGCCCAATGTCCTAAATCACAAGATGATGAGGAGTGTATGAGAAAGATCCCTTATGCTTTGGCAATTGGATCTATCATGTATAAAATGATATGTTCTAGTCCGGATGTCTCGTATTCTTTGAGCATGACGAGCAGATACCAGTCGAATCCAGGTGAAGGTCACTGGACAGCAGTCAAGAATATCCTCAAGTACCTGAAAAGGACTAAGGATTTATTCTTGGTATATGGATGTGAAGACGAACTGGCAGTAAAGGGTTACACAGATGCTAGTTTCCAGACTGACAATGATGACTATAAGTCTCAGTCAGGTTTTGTGTTTTACCTTAATGGTGGTGCTGTTAGCTGGAAAAGTTCAAAGCAAGAGACAGTAGTTGATTCTACAAAAGAGGCTGAGTATATTGTTGCTTCTAGTCCAGCCAAGGAGGCTGTATGGATTAAAAAGTTCATCACTGAACTTGGTGTTGTTCCAACCATTGTTGATCCGATTGCTCTATACTGTGATAATAATGGAGCCATTGCACAGGCTAAGGAACCCATATCTCACCAAAGATCCAAGCATATACTTAGGCGGTACCATCTCATCCGTGAAATCATTGATAGAGGAGATGTACATATAGGAAGAGTGACAACAGATGATAATGTTGCAGATCCACTGGCCAAGGCTTTGTCGCAGCAGAAGCATGACGGTCACACTAGTTCCATGGGTATTAGATACATGAGTAATTGGCTCTAGTGCAAGTGGGAGACTGTTAGATTTTATGCCCTAGAGGCCAATTATTTATATAATTGCTTAACGTTTTGATATAATATTTGATTAAATAAATATATGGTTTTATTTACTGTGTAATATAATTGTTAACATAATAAAATTCCTTAGAATAGTGATACAAATTATATAGTTTCAAGTATGTGACTTGAACACAAGATTATATAATTACAATTAGTATCATTGTTCTTAAATGTCCCTAGTCGAGTATCATTGTTGATGGGACAACAATGATGCATTGAGACTAGTATGTTGATTGACTGATGACCAAATCTCATTGGTCATAAATATATGAGATATTAAGTCAATGCATAGGTACATGTTAGAGAACGATGTAATGGACAGACCCACCATGAGAATTCTATATGGACCATTATGCGAAGTGTCATTAGCAATTCTCATAGTGACAATGATGTAATGGTCCTCCGACCTGAAATCACTATATTACTACATGAGAATTTATGTACTTTGATATCATCAATTGTCACCTTTAATAGGGTGGACTATTAAGGTGATTATTGGGTTCATCATGAATCGTGTGAGAAATATGAATGATCTAGAAGGAATTTAACCATCCTGTATATTATGGGTGATATCCATATGTCTCTTGATTGAGTAGGACTATGAAATGCATGGCCATGCTCAAATAGTGATTTGTTTCATATAGTCTACTCATTGATCAAGAAAACTCATATTAAATTATGAAGAGTAAGACATATTTCATGACTCGAGTTTAATCTAGGCTATTAAGGTTAAAAGGATTAAATTACATTGAAACATTGGTCACGAAAATGTTACATCGAATCATCGATCTTATTATTACTTGGGTAGCAGTGATGCATTACTAGATGCCGATCACTGTTTATAATTTTATAATATGATTTTAAAATTATTGCCAACGTAATAATAACCTATAGGGTCACACACAAAGAACGTAAATAAAAGGAAATTAATTTAAATTGTAAATATTTAAATATGTTAATATGATTGATAGAATTTTATATTACGAATTTAAATTAGTAGGATAATTTATATATAGGTATATTGATTAAGTAAAACTTAATTAAGATATATATAAATTTGGATTTTAATAATATTAGGATTTGATTAATTCCTCCTAACTACTATATATATGATATATATCAGTCACTTTAGGTTTTACGTCAAAATACAAAACCCTAGCCGCTCTCAGAGAGAGACTAGAGAAAACAGCTTCGAAAATCATCATCCTTGGTGGCTAGTACCTTCTTCTGCAGATCGTAGGACGATTCGCGGAGCATTCGTGTGGATACCGTAGAGACGCAGCTCGTTTGGATTGCGTTGGAGATTTGATCGTATCAATTCCAGTTTCTTAATTCGTGGATTACGATAAAGATTCGATTGTATCAATTTCAGTTTCTTAATCGGTATAATTTCTAACCTCTGAATTAATTGAATTTTTCGCATGGATCCTCTTTTAGGGTTTCGGAAATTGCTTTAAAAATTTTATTTTCGTTGTGTGTTTCTGTGCTGAAACCCCAACAACTCGGCCAAGTCTGGCGTTGCGGTGCCACCACTTTGTACTGGTTTTGGCGCTACGGTGTCGAGTCTGTGCAACAGTTGGCCAAACTAGTTTTGGTTTTCTAACAAAACTCTCAGCTTCCTAATTTGTTCGTTTTACATCCGAATTGACCCATTCTAATTCCTACAAGTCAGGAATTACATCCTTTACGTGTTCATGTAAGAATTCAACACTTTCGAATCCGTTAACTCTTAATTCACTATTGAGTTCATTTTATATACGTTCGTAAACGTTAATGAACGTTTAGTGCTTATTTTCTTCGTTCTAAGTCGGAATCCGACGATTCTCAAACACACAACTCTTAATCACCCTATCTCACGTGTTGACATTGAAAACCAACGTTTTCAAGTCACACGACAACTTTTGACCTTTAATCCAGACTTTATGCGTTTTTGACATTTAACGTCTATTTTTGCAAAATTTGCTATAACTTCGTTACTATTGTTCTTTAAGCCAAATCACATGGAATACTCCATGGATTTCATATCTACATCATAACCAAACAAGATGCATATACTAACGTATTGATGGAGCTCAATCGTTTATCAACAATCGATCTCAACTATCAATATTTTTATGGTTCAAAAACTATATCAAACCTTATTATTTTTATAATCTCATGACTTATAGAGATTGAATCTATGGTAAGTCATCTTTAAATCCTCACTCATGACATATACCACGCCTTCATGATTCTCTAAAATGAAAGAAAATCTAAAAGAGATGGAGATGAAAGGTAAGGAATATACCTTAAGAACTCATATGAATTTCTTGAAAACTCTAAGTCCAATCTTCCAAAATATATGTTTTGGTTGAGTACAGCTCTCTTTCTCTCTCAAAATAATCTAGGTTGATAATTGAAAAACTCTCAAATGGCCAACCTTGCCTTCTTATTTATAGGAAATGGGAAAGGAGGGCAATTTGGACATTAAACCCCACCTCCTTACTATTCATGTGTGGTCACCAAGTAAGATACTTGGTGACAAAGCCTTATGCTTGGAGTCCATACCAAGGTGGCTGGCCCACCTCCTTTTTGTGACATCTCATGGGTTGCCCCATGGGTTTTACCCATTCGGTGACCCACAAGTTCGACCCACGGTTCGGTTTTAATGAATTAGGCTTAACTAAATAAACATTGGGCCTTGACTTGGATTTACCCATCCATCTCATTGGGCTTAGTCATTCAATTGATTGGGCTAATCATAATCCAATACAAGTGAATTTCTCATTGATACATAGATTAATCATATGATACGCATCGTATTCTACACGTATAATTCACGTATTCCCTTCGTATACCATACGTACAATAATCGTATTGTACCTTGTATTTACTCAACGTGTTATATATAGATACTAACTAGCATCACCAATTGTTTAGCACTTGAATTAAACCTAACGCCATTCCTTCTACGCATATTATTTCCTTCTCGTAAATCAATATACTCAACCCTTAGGTTTTAAGTTCGCAGGCAAAAATTGCGTTTTCCATAAATGAAATATTATCAGATATTTCAACTCGTTACAATATTCTATCATTACGCGTTTCCCGGAATTTCAAAATAATTCCCCGAACAGAAATGGATGAATAGTGTTTTTACGGAAATTTCTCAGAAAACAATTATTATTGTCTTGGAAATTCCAAACAACTATTTCTAATACGTAGCCAGAATACTAACCACATTAGCACATTCTAGGTCATAGAACAACCTTCACATAGCTTACCCACAAAGAAATTAATTAAATTCATTTAATTCACATAATCAAATAAAAATTTAATTGTCATAAAAATTCAATTTTCTTGGGCGTTACACATCTAAAGTCAAAGCCGTGATTAACTGGGATCAGCCGAGAATGCCGTCGGAAGTAAGAAGGTTTCTTGGATTAGCAGGATATTGTAAAAGATTCATACAAGACTTTTCCAAGATCGCAACTCGGTTAATGAAATTAACTTATAAAGCTGTGAAATTTGTTTGGACGGAGAAGTGTGTGGAGAGTTTTCAAGAATTAAAGAAGAGATTGAGTACAGCAGCTGTGTTATTCTTTCTGGATGATACAGGAAATTTTGTTGTTTTTAGCGATGCGTCGCATAACGGACTTGGCTGTGTGCTTATGCAAAACGGCAAAGTCATTGCGTATGCATCACAGTAGTAGAAGGATAAAGAGAAGGGATACCCGACCCATGATTTGGAGTTAGCTGCAGTTGTTTTTGCTTTAAAAATTTGGAGGCACTATCTCTATGGGGATAAGTGTGAAATATAAACGGATAAGGATTTGAATATGCGTCAAAGAAGATGGTTGGAATTAATTAAGGATTACGACTGTGAGGTTTTATACCATCTGGGTAAAGCAAATGTGGTTGTCGACGCCTTAAGTAGAAAGGGTCGTGAGAAATTGATGATGTTAACTGCTCAGGGGGGAGCTAATTTCAGAAAAGGAGAAACTGGAGTTAGAGGTGAAGTATCCTATGGAAATTGATGAGAAGCTATTTCAGATGCAATCTGGTACAACCCTACTGGATAAAGTTAAGGAGGCTCAGCTTCAGGACGAAGAATGTAAAAAGGTGACAAAGAAGATATTTGAAGGAACTGAACCGAGATTTAAGATGGATAAGGAAGGAATACTGAGATTTGAGATTAGAATTTGGGTACCGCTAATACAAGAGATTAAGGAAGATATTTTGAGCGAGGCTCATAGTTCACGATATTCGATTCACCCTGGTAGTACCATGATATATCAAGATCTTTGACAACATTTCTGGTGGCCGAATTTATAACGTGATGTTACAGAATGTGTTGCCAAGTGCCTAACCTGTCAGAAAGTGAAGGCATAACATCAGAGACCGAGTGGATTGCTACAACTGTTAGAGATCCCAGAATGGAAATGGGAACATATCACAATGGACTTCGTGGTAGGCCTTTCGACGACTCAGAATGGTTACGACGCAGTATGGGTTATCGTTGACCGATTGACAAAATCCGCACACTTCCTTTCGATCAAAATCAGATTTAACTTAGATCAGTTTGTGAGGCTATATGTAAAAGAAATTGTTTCGAGGCACGGAGTTTCGGTGTCAATTGTTTCTGATAGAGATCCTCACTTTACATCGAATTTCTAGAAACGTCTACAGGAATGTATGGGAACGCAATTGCGAATAAGTACAGCATACCACCCTCAAACAGACGGACAGAGTGAGTGAACGATTCAGACATTAGAAGATATGCTAAGAGCCTATGTGATGGACTATAAAGGAAATTGGGATGATCACCTACCATTAGTAGAGTTCGGCTACAACAACAGTTACCATGCTAGTATAGGCATGCCGCCTTACGAAGCTTTATACGGAAGAAAGTGCAGAACTCAACTTTATTGGGATGAAGTTGGCGAAAGACAATTGCTAGGGCCAGAATTGGTACAACAGACAGCAGAAATAGTCAAAGTTATCCGAGCACGATTGGTAGAGGCTCAAGATCGACAGAAGAAATACGCTGATCCACATCGTAAAAATATCGAGTTTGAATCAAGTAGTTATGTTTTCTTGAAGGTCTCTCCCTGGAATGGGAAGATCAGGTTCAGAAAGAAAGGAAAATTGAGCCCAAGATTCATTGGACCATTTAAAGTACTGAGAAGAATCGGAGAAGTTGCGTACGAGGTAGCCTTACCTCCAGCACTCGAGAATGTCCACAACGTCTTCCATGTTTCTGTGTTACGACCCTATAAAGCTGATTACAAGCATGTAATTGAATATGAACCCCTACATTTTGAGAAAGACTTATCTTACGAAGAAATTCCTGTTCAAATTGTCGACAGAAAAGAACAAGTTCTTAGAAATAAAGTTATACCTTCTGTTAAGGTAATTTGGAGGAACCACAATGCTGAAGAAGCTATGTGGGAACTCGAAAAAAATATGATGAAGAAATACCCTCATTTATTTACTTAATTATGTGTAAGCGATTCTTGGGACATAATCTTTATAAGGGGGGAGAATGTAACAGGTTGAAATTATTGAGTCGTGATTCGGGGGACAGAATCCTTTTAAGGGGAAAAGATGCGACAAACGAGATTTCTGAAATTTAATTTTTAATATTTATTGAAGTAAATAAATGTTTTTGATGATTTAATTATTAGATTAAATAATTAATTGATGCAATTGTGGTAGATTAATTTAATTATATGTGTTAGATTTATTAAATTAATGTAGAGAATTTTTATTATCGAAGTATGTGATTATGTGAGCTTATTGTATTAAAAGAAATATTTAATAAGCCTATTGGTATTTTAATTTAATTATTAATTAGAGATTTAGCAATTTGATATAATTAATTAATGAGAAATTTAATTATGTGACTATGTGAATTTATTAGAAATTATTATATGTTATTTAATTAATTCAAATAAGATATTTATTTATTTTATGAAAGAGTGTGACATTAATTAAACTATATGATAAAGCTTATTAGATTAAATGGTTTTTGAAACATATTCTAGCTAGACAAACATGTCACTAAGGGAGGTTGGGAGCAGTTACCCATGTTAGGTAACTGACCTCCATCATGCGCGTCAGTTGCTTGAATAATATACGTATTCTCCTTTCTTCCTTTTTCATTAATTTGCCTAAGTCTAGAAAGCTTAACAGAGAGAAATACATAGAAAGAGTTGAGAATTTAGAAATTGTTAAGAGGATTGTGAGAGTCATATAAAAAGGAATTGGGATGAAGAGATTACCCAAGCGTAGAATTAATGGAAGATGAATTCCTTCTCAGATGACTCTCACAATCCTCTTAACAATTTCTAAATTCTCAACTCTTTCTCTGTATTTCTCTCTGTTAAGCTTTCTAGACTTAGGCAAATTAATGAAAATGAAGAAAGGAGAATACGTATATTAATCAAGCAACTGACGCGCATGATGGAAGTCAGTTGCCTAACATGAGTAACTGCTCCCAACCTCCCTTAGTGCCATGTTTGTCTAGCTAGAATAGGTTTCAAAAACCATTTAATCTAATTAGCTTTATCATATAGTTTAATTAATGTCACACTCTTTCATAAATTAAATCAATATCTTATTTGAATTAATTAAATAACATATAATAATTTCTCATAAATTCACATAGTCACATAATTAATTTTCTCATTAATTATATCAAATTGTTAAATCTCTATTTAATAATTAAATTAAAATACCAATAGGCTTATTAAATATTTTTTTTAATACAATAAGCTCACATAATCACATACTTCGATAATAAAAATTCTCTACATTAATTTAATAAATGTAACACACATAATTAAATTAATCTACCACAATTGCATCAATTAATTATTTAATCTAATAATTAAATCATCAAAAATATTTATTTACTTCAATAAATATTAAAAATTAAATTACAAAAATCTTGTTCGTCACAAAGGTTGCAAAGGGAACCATTTGCTCCTCAGAGCATCCAAAGACATCAAATATCTTGGTGATTTGCTTTATCAACGTCTCCACCTTAAGTGGTTTTGGCTCTCCCAAAAACTTCGGTGGTCCCAGCTCCTTGACCTGCTTAGCGGTGACCATCCGAGAGTTTTCAGTGTTTCCAACTGCATTTTGAACAGGAGTCATTCTCGCCTGATGTTGCATGAATTTTATAAAGCCTCAGAACATCCCATCGCTCATCATTTGGCCGGTGGTGTTGTTTTTCTGAGGATTACTACCTTTCTGGTGAACATTATCCTAGGTATTGATCGTTGGTGACTCAACGGTTTCATGTGCTCCATTGATTATCTCAACATTCTCAGATGTCATTTTCAAATACTGCCAGAAAATAAGGGTTAATTGCCATACCACATATTATCCCTATATTCTGACCGATCAATTAAATAACAAATAAACTTAGGTAGGTCATACTAGCGAAGGATTTCCCCGTCTCTCCCCCTAGTTATAGTCTCATATCTCAGCCAGTGATCATATCCCTAAGCTTTGATACCATATGTGACGCCCCCATAAAAGGTATACATCACCCATCTTGGGTTGCCAAATACATGGTACATAATTCAAATACAAACTTAATTTATACAACTATTAAGTGTCGTGTAGAATACGACAAAACATAAGCTGTGAGTTTTAATATAAATATTGTCTTCTAGACAGTATTCAAACTCAAAATAAGTCCTCATTATAATTATTATCACATTATTTCATAGAATAGTGAGGACTACTAATGCAAACATCTGGACCGTCACTCCGTTCCCCGACTAGTCCCAGCTATATTCTCATTTCCTGAAGAGAACAATAAAAGTAAAGGGTGAGCTCAAGTAGCCTAGTAAGAAATATTATGACTAAGATAATACAGAATAAATTATCGTTAGCCTTCAACAATGTTAAACTGATAAAATATAATAAACATCAAGTTTAATTACAACGGAACAAGCAATCCATTAGAAGAGTCAAGTAGAGCATGAAATCTACTATCTTCTATGATGTAAGAGTTTATCATAAATTTTATCGCTGAGACTCAGCTTAATAAATAAATCACATCATCGAATCACCCCTGCACTACAGGCCAAATATATTCATTAGTATTACGACCACGAATTATCCATGCACTACAGACCTTCGTGTTTTCATCAATTGTCATGATCATGTCAACCACTGTTCATCAATACACTACGGGCCAATGGGGACTTTTACCACGTCATTTGTAACATTACGATAATGATTATACCGAATAATCCCTGGTCATAATCATACCAATCAACAGTCCATCTATGCACTACAGATCAAAGATGACTTTATAACAATATAAGTATGAGGATGATGACAATGATATAAGAATTCAATTAAATGAATGTAAAGGATAAATTTTAAAGATTTATAATTCAATTTATCCAGAATTCAATAATGTTCAAATTATCAACATGGTACTGCTTTGTGGAGTAAAATTCAAGAATAATATTGTACCAAAAATGATTTGGACCGAAACGAAATCAAATTTTGTCATGAATAGTACCCCGGGTGAATAGTAATCAAGTGAATAGAACCCCGTGAATAGTACTTTGTGATTAGTACTTCGGGAATAGTATCCCGTGAATAGTACTCTGGCATGAAAAAGTTACAATTTATCAAGAATGTTCAGAATAATATTTCCATGAAAAGATACTGGATGAAGCGCAAATTTCAAGGATATTCTACTAATTTCATAAAGTATATGAGTATAGAATTCAGAATCTGAAACGAAATAATATTACTTACATACTACAGAGCATGGAAGAAAATATTATTTCTTACGAATACTGAACAAAAATAATATCCCTTACCTTAAAAAGATAAGTATTCTAGCTGCTATAGCGGGGATATTCTTGAAGAAAACTTTCACTATTTTCTACGCTCAAAGCTTCTTAAAACTCTAAAGAAATACGCTCAATATTATAGAAGCAGAATTCTCTGATTCTGGTGTGATTTTCAATTCTAATTAAGCATCCTATTTATAGAATAATGGAAAGGATACTATTTAGAAAAAATTTCACGAACAAAAGAATTGATGATTCACGGATGAATTATTCACAATCTTCAGACGTTTGGAAATGATACTGTTTAGAAAAAATTTCATGGACGAAACAATTGATGATTCACAGATGAATTATTTAAATCTTCAGACGTTTTAATTTTTAAAATAATAATATTATATTCAAGTAAAACAAAAATTTTATATAAAATATAATATATATATATATGTGTGTGTGCCGTATAAGGCAGGTTTCATGAATGCCATATATAAATATATAACTTATATATTCATGTGCATGCCATATATATATATAGAGAGAGAGTCCGGTTCCAGTCCGGACGTCCGGATTTTAGTCCCGTCCGGATTTATTTATTTTTTTTGCTTTTTTTAAAACTAAAAAAAATAATTAATATTTTATGGAATTGAATTTTTTTTTTATAAAACAGTGTTTTGGGTGTGATTTGGGTACGTGTAACAGAACAGGTTTGTACAGTCTCTGCAGACTGTACATACAATTTTTGGTATAGGTATCTAAATTACGCCTAAAACATTGTAATTAAAGTATGTCCATTCAAAGGAGAAACTACACTCCTTTTCCAGAGCAGGTGCTGGCTGACTGATGTTTAGGCTGCCAGAGTAGGTGTTGAGGGAGTGATGATGTCATCATATCCACTTACTTTGATTGATTATGGAGAATCCGGAGAAGGGATCCTGAGCGTCTTGAAGGCTGATCGTGCCATAGGGATCACAATCACCTTCGTCTTCAAGATCTTAACTAGAATTTTCTCCTCTGGACTGAGAAGAAGCTTTATCTGATTCTTCATGTAACTGGTCAAGTCTCATATGAATAGCATCTGCAAGATGCCTTAAATGAGAGTTAGAGTAACTAGAAACATTAGTAACTTCATTAGAATCAGGAGGAACAACTATTTTTTCTTTTAACTTATCAGCTGTTTTAGTGACTGTTTTACTGGAAGATGCAACGGCAGGGGCCGCGGTAACTGAAGAAGTGTTAACTGGAGGAGTCAATAAAGGAGAAGGCAGAAATTCTTTCTGAACTTGGCCAACTATTCTATCAACACAGAATTTATTCCACCATTTAATGAAAAAATGGCGAGAGACATGAGAAATAGGGGAAAGGTAAGTCTGAGCAGTCCTAATTCCTATGGTCGATGGAGACTAAAATATTGTGACTTCTTGGGTAGCTAAAACGACATATTGCCATTTGAGAATCCAAGGGATTTTGTATTTACTACAAAATATAAGGAAGACTGGAATTTCCTCATATTTGGAATGATAATTACTGTGATGACAAAAATGTTCTAACTGAGCAAGGAGAGGTTTGGGGAAAATATCATGGCACAAACCATACCTCGTCCACCAAAGAATGAACCATTTGGGGAATTGACTTTTAAACTTGTGCTTGAACTGGAAAAACCACAAATGACTATGATCTTCATTTTGATGAAGCATAATTTTATGTCAAGCCTCAATATAATCATAATAGCAAAAAGAGCTAGTGTGATTAGAAAGTGACTTGAGATCAGAAGGATGACTACCCCAATCGAAAAGATTGAGAACTTGCTTAATATTCAACGAATGATAAAGAAGCTTGGATTTATCATCGTTGACATAAATTGGTTTAATAAAGGCTGACTCTGTTTCAATAAGGATGTCCCTATAATACACAAGTAATTTATAAGGAGCTATTAGAAAAAAATGCCATCTAGTAGGAAAATACTGGGCAGCTAATTGAATTGGGTCATTCTTGGGTTTCATTGGTAACTCAATATGGAATAAGTGCTGATCAAAAATTTGACGATAGTCTGAAACTAGGTGACTGGATTGTGATGAGTTAGACTTGGTTTGACTAGCAAAAATATCAAATGGTTTGGGCTGACTAGCAAGAACTGAGGAGTAGGGCTTGGGAACTGTACCAAGCACCTAGAATTTATTGTGGGTTTGGGTAACTGGATGAGGGACAACAGTTCCTTTTGACTGATTAACTGGACCGGCTGAGCGGCCATGACCACGAGAAGATGAACCTCCTCACACACTCATTTTGCTGCAATAGTACCTGTGTTTATAAACTCACGAGTGAGAAAATCAGGAACTGAGTTGTTACTACCTTTAATATATTCAATATCAAAATCAAAAATACTTAAGATTTAGAAATTGACTCTTCTTGAATAAATTTTAAATCTCTTTCTTTTGGTTTGATTAGGAATTTAAATGTAAACATTTTTCCTAAATGTTCGCAACTTAAACCTTTATTACTAGTAGTAAATGGGTATAATAAATAGATAAATGGTAATCCTAAAATGATTTTGCCAGTAAGAATATATATATATATATATATATATATATATATATATATATATATATATTTCATATAGCATTCCACCAAAACCATCCATGATTCCTCTCCATTTTCATTATTCCTCCAACATGTGAGCCCCACCTACCCCACTCGTGGCTCCCTCCTTTGTTATATATATATATATATATATATATATATATATATATATATATATGAATAACTTTCTATCGATTATTTTGAAAATTAGGTAAATGGGGGTCCAAATAATAAGCAAAATTTACAACATTTACTTCATAAAAATCCCCTCAATATCTTAACAACATTTATTCATCATTATTATAACTCGCAATATTAACAACCAGATCGTTCCTAGGAAAGAGGGGCTTTTCGATAAGGATTTCTCCCTATTGGTGCGCAATTAGGTGACCAAACCCCTTTTTTCGACAGAACTTTCTAGACATTGTTAATTATGCAGATAATAATATGAATAACTTGTCATCTCAATTATTGATTTAATAATATAAAATATTGACAATAATTGAATCAAATAACGTGAGATACTATGCACCCATTACTGTAATAATAATTGTGTATAACTGAGTGACTTTTAATGTAAGCATTAATAATCAATATTGTGTGTTACTATGCAACCACGCATATTACTGTTCTTTTATTACCGGATATTTCAACAGTTAACGGTAAACTTCTGCCGTTATTTTCATAAAAAAATATTTCTGTCATTTTTTAACTCCGACAGTAATTCTGTTATGGGGTCCACCAATGATTGCGCCGTCATACGAATATTCTTTGATAAAAAGAATATTCTCCGACCAATCGAATACTTTATAACAACTTGCATACTTTGCAAAATTTATAAATATTACCCACAACTATAACATTGTAACAAATTCACTTCATAATATTTAAAATTATAATTCAACAAAAAAATTCATCTTTATTCATAAAAGTTGGGGTCTTACAACCTCCCTTTCTTATGAAATTTTTTCCTCAAAATTAGGGTATGTACCTGGTATGTCGAAGAGGTGATGGTACCTTGATTTCATTTCAGATTCTAACTCCCAGGTCATTTCATCAACATCGTGATTTCTCCACAAAACGACTTGAGGTAAAACCTTAGAGCGTAGAATATGTTCCTTCTTATCCAAAAATTTAATAGGCACTTCTTCATACGTTAAATCTTCCGCTATTTCGTCTGGTTCTAACTCAATAATATGGTTCAGGTCTTCCACATATTTACGTAACATAGATATGTGAAAAATGTTATGAACATGAGACATACTTGGCGGTAAGGCGAGTATATAAGCCACAGTTCATACTCAATCAAGGATTTCAAATGGACCAATGAATCAAGAATTGAGCTTTCCTCTCTTTCCAAATCTTGTAACTCATTTCCATGGAGCAACACGTAACAATACATGTTCTCCAACATTGAATTCCACGTCCTTCCAACATTATCGATCTTGTGAGGTTTTTATACGTTGTCGGATCATTTGAATATTTTTCGTTGTCATGCGTACCAATTCCGGTCCCAACAACGTTGTTTCACCCACCTCATTCCAGCATACTTGAGAATGACACTTGCGTCCATACAACGCCTCAAATGGAGCCATGCCAATACTTGCTTGATAACTATTGTTGTAGGAGAATTCCACCAATGGAAAGAACTTGTCCCAACTTCGTTTGAAGTCGAGGACATGTAGTCTTAATAGATCTTCAAGAGTTTGAATAGTCTTATCTGATTGTCCGTCCGTTTGAGGTTATATGCCGAACTAAATCGTAAATCAGTGCCAATAGCTTTTTGGAAACTAACCCAAAATCGTGAAGTGAATCTTGGGTCTCGATCAGAAACTATGGATACTGGCATACCATGCAGTCTCACAATCTCATTTATGTAAATACGAGCAAGACGTTCAAGTGAATAATTTTCTCGTGTAGGTAAGAAATGAGCAGACTTGGTCAATCTATCAACAATGACCCAAATCGCATCTATGTCTTAAGAAACCTTGGGAAGACCAGTAACGAAATCCATGGTAATGTGCTCCCACTTCCATTCTAGAATTTCAAGTGGTTGTAATGGACCCTTTGGCAGTTGATGCTCCGCCTTGACATGCTGACAAGTTAAACACCTTGAGATAAACTCCGCGATCTCTCTTTTCATATTGCCCCACCAAAATTATTGTCGAAGATCACGATACATCTTGGTACTTCTGGGATGGATTACAAACGGTGTGCTGTTTTCCTCCATCATGATTTTATACTTCAAGTCAGAGTCGTTAGGAACACAAAGTATGAAGTTAACTCGAAGTATTCCGTCTTCATCGATTCTCACTTCCGAATTAAAGTCAGTTCTACTCGTATATTTGTCATCATTACGTTGGTCCCTGGAGTCTTTATCTCTATCTCCATCCTTTGCAAGTCATAAAAAATGTGCCTTTGCATTAAAAATATCACACTCGTACTCGCATATGATCTTCTGCTCAATGCGTCAGCTACCACGTTCATTTTTTCAGGATGGTATTGAATGGTATGATCATAATCTTTCAACAGCTCAAGCCAACGTCGTTGTCTCATGTTGAGTTCCTTTTGGGTGAAGAAATATTTGAGTCTTTTATGATCCGTATAGATCTCCACTTTCTCCCCATACAGGTAATGCCTCCAGATCTTTAGTAGAAAAATGATTGCTGCCAACTCTAGATCATGATTAGGTCATATTCTTTGAGTTATCATGATGCATAGGCTATGACTTTCCAATATTACATGAGAACACATCCTAACCTTTGCCTGAAGCATCACTGTAGATGACAAATCCCTCCGAACTAGATGGTATTGTCAGAACAGGTGCTAAAATGAGTCTCATCTTGAGTTCTTGAAAACTCTTCTCACATTCCTCGGTCCAACTTAATTTTGTATCATTTTGAGTCAGCTGAGTTAATGGAGTAGCTATTTAAGAAAATCCTTCCACGAATCTTCGATAATAACCAGCTAAGCCCAGAAAGCTACATACTTTGGTCACTGACTTGGGTTGCTCCCAGCTTTAAATTACTTCAATCTTCGCTGGGTCAACAGATATTTCGTGATTTGATATCACGTTCCCAAGGAATGTCACTTCCTTAATCCAGAACTCGCATTTCTTCAACTCGACATATAACTTATTCTCACGAAGCTTTTGGTGTATCAGCCTCAAGTGTTGCTCATGATCTTCACAACTTTTGGAATAAATGAGGATGTCATAAATAAAAATGACCACAAAGTGATCTAAATATTCCTTGAATACTTTTTTCATCATATCCATAAAGGCAATGGAAGCATTAGTCAATCCAAAAGACATGACTAGGAATTTATAATGCCCGTACCGAGTTCTGAAAGCAGTCTTGGGAATGTCATTAGTTTTAATCTTTAACTGATGATATCCGGAACGAAGATTGATCTTTGAAAAGAATTTAGCGCCTTGCTACTTGTCAAATAGGTCATCAATGCGAGGCAACAGATACCGATTTTTGATGGTGACATGATTCAACTCCCGATAATCGATACAAAGGCGAACACTTCTATCTTTCTTCTTCATGAATAGAACAGATGCACCCCAAGGAGACGTACTAGGATGAATAAAATTGTTGTCTAATAATTCCTGCAGTTGGGTCTTTAACTCATGAAGTTCAATAGTAGTCATTCGATATGGGGCTTTGGAAAAGGATTTTGTACCGGGTTCAAGGTTAATACCAAACTCAATTTCATGCTCCAGGGGTAGACTAGGAAGATCTTCGGGGAATTATGTCAGGAAATTTATTAACAATAGAAATATCATTCAAATCTGACGTATTTTTGTTTAAATTTGTTACACGGACCAAGGAAGCTTGACATCCGTTTTTCAATAAACGAATAGCTTTATGGCTTTATTTGAAAGTGATTGACTTTTGTGGTTTGGTTGCTTGAATTCTCATAATAAGTTGGTTAGGAATATGAAAGCTAACAACCTTACAAAAATAATTAATTTTTGCATGATGTGTGGTTAACCAATCACACCCTAAAATCACATCAAATGCAAGTATTTTCAAAGAAATAAGATCGACAGGTAACGTACGGTTGCCGATTTGAATTAAACAAGACTTACAAACAGTGGAGGTAAGATAAGTCAAAGTCTAATTTCTCCAAAGTTAAATTTAAACATTGAGCGCAAGTAGGAGAAATAAAAGAATGGGTAGAACCGGTATCAAATAAGGTATACAATTTTCTAGAGTTTATGATTATCTTACCCGTGATCACCTCGTTCGGGTTCCTTGCTTTCTGGGAGGTCACGACAAACGCTCTTCCTTAAAATATTGATTTTGACTTCTTTGGGACGACCTTTGGTGCCTCCATCTCAGCTGGACTTGGCTTCACTGCACGACAAAATCGAGCTATGTGACCTTCTCTTCCATAATTATAACACATTTTGGATTGCTGCATACAATTTGGACTGATGTGTCCCTCCCCTCCGTATTTGAATCATATGATGGGTGGTCGGTCTCCTTCCTTAACAACGGGTGCTGGTGTTGATGTCTTTCCATCATTGTTGAATCTCTTTTTCTTGAAATTTCCACTTTTATTATCTTGTCCATGATTACCACCGAAGTGGGTACCATTTCTGGCATATTTGTATTTAAACCCACAGTATACTCTCTATTAGACAGTATTTGTATTTAAACCCACAGTATATGTGTTGTCGTATTTTACACGACAATTGTATTAATGAAGTTTTATTCGTTTCTGTACCATGTATTTGACAACTCAGAATGGGTGATGTATACTTATTTTGGGGGCGTCACAGTTGGTATCAGAGCTTAGGGATATGGTCTCTGGCGGAGATCGGGGAATAGAACTAGGAGGGGAGAGGCGAGTAATCCTTCGCTAGTGTGTCATACCTAAGCTTATTTGTTTGGTCGGTCATAATATAAAGATATTATGTGGCATTTAATTTCTTTAATTAACCCTTGTTTTATGGCAACATTTGAGAATGGCAGTTGAGAATATTAACAATGGAGTGAATGAGATCGTGGAGACACCTTTAATCACCACCTAGGGGAATGTGCAACAGGAAAGCAATATTCCTCCTGTAAATAACACTACCGAACAAATGATGAATGATGGGATGTTTAGAAGCTTTTTGCAGTTCATGCAAAACCAGACGAGGGAGACTCGTGTACAAAATGCGAGTGGAAATGATAGCAACGCGCGGCTTGTCACGGCCAAGCAGTTCAAAGAGTTTGGACCACCAGAATTTATTGGAAAGCCGGATTTGATCAAGGCAGAGACGTGGGTTAAACAAATTACCAAGATATTCGATGTCTTGGGATGCATGGAGGAACAAAAGGTTCCATTCTCCACCTTTATGTTCCGTGGAGAGGAAGACTACTGGTAGGAGTCTATGAAATGTACCCAGCCTACCGCACTCAGCATGTCTTGGGAAACGTTTCAAAAAAAATTCAACGACAAGTACTTTCCTGAATGTATTCGCCATATGAAGGAGGTTTAGTTTATTAGACTAGAACAAAACAACATGATGGTGTCCCAATATGAGGCGAAGTTCGCAGAGATATCCAAGTTTGCACCTCATTTGGTAGAGAATGAGGAACGATTGACGAGGATGTTTCTGAGAGGTTTAAAACCCGAGATTCAGCAATATCTTATTTCTCAAAAAAATTCTTTATATTCAGATGTTGTAAATAGGGCTCAATTATTAGAGCGAGATAATAAGTATGTTCAATCAAAGGACCACAACCAGGGTCATACCGGTGGCAGCAGTCATCGGAGCAATGAAAACCAGCGGGGAGGAAAACATTCGGACAAAAGCGGTAACCACTCTGGTGGTAATCGTGGCCATGATAAAAGAAGAAGCGAGTCGGGAGGATATTTCAAGAAGAGAAGATACAATAATGATAACATGAAGACATCAGCACCAACATCAACTATTTCTAAGGGAGGAGAACGACCACCGGTCGTATGCTATAAATGTGGAAAAGAGGGACACATCAGCCCAAACTGTCTATAACAGTTCAAGGAATGTTATAGTTGTGGAAAGGAAGGACATTTCGCTCGAGATTGTACTGTAGCGAAACCAAGTCTAGCGGGGATGGTGACTCAAAAGACTGTCCTAGACAAGGCAAAATCGGTGGTTCCTGGAAGGGCGTTTGTCGTGACTGATCAAAATGCGAGAAACCCGAACGAGGTGATCACGGGTAAGCTAATCATAAACTCTTGCAAAGTTTATACCTTATTAGATACCGGTTCTACCCATTCTTTTATCTCTCCTACTTGTGCTCAACGTTTGAACTTGACTCCGGAGAAATTAGACCTTGACTTATCTGTTGAGACTCCGTTAGGAGAAACTTTCGTTACATCTACTGTTTATAAATCTTGTTTGATTCAAGTTGGAACCATCACATTACCTGCCGATCTTATTTCATTGAAAATACTTGCATTTGATGTAATTATAGGGATTGGTTGGTTAACCACTCATCATGCTAAAATTGATTATTTTCGTAAGGTTGTTAGTTTTCATATTCCTAACCAACCTGTTATGAGAATCCAAACAACCAAACCACTAAAGTCAATCACTGTCATATCAAGCCATAAAGCTATTCCTTTATTGAAAAATGGATGTCAAGCTTTCTTAGCCCATCTCACGGACTTGAACAAAAACACATCAGATGTGAATAATATTTCTATTGTTCGTGAATTTCCTGACGTATTTCCTGAAGAACTTCCCGATCTACCCCCAGAATGTGAAGTTGAATTCTTTATTAACCTTGAACCTGGTACAAATCCCATTTCTAAAACCCCATATCGAATGGCTCCTATTAAACTTCAAGAGTTAAAGGTCCAACTACAGGAGTTGTTAGACATTGGTTTCATTCGTCCTAGTACATCTCCTTGGGGTGCTCCTGTTTTATTTGTAATGAAGAAAGACGGGAGTATGCGACTTAGTATTGAGTATCGGAAATTTAACCATGTCACCATCAAGAATTGGTATCCGCTACCTCGCATTGATGACATGTTTGACCAGTTGCAAGGAGAACAATTTTTTTCAAAAATCGATCTTCGTTCTGGATATCATCAGCTGAAGGTTAAAAGTGAGGATATTCCAAAGACTGCCTTCAGAACTCGGTACGGGCATTATAAATTCTTAGTCATGTCTTTTTGATTGACTAATGCTACTGCTACTTTCATGGATATGATGAACCGAGTATTCAAATAATATTTGGATCAATTTGTTGTTGTCTTTATTGATGACATCCTCATCTATTCTAAAAGCCATGAAGATCATGAGCGCCATTTGAAGCTGGTACTGTAAAGGCTTCGTGATAACAAGCTATATGCCAAGCTGAAGAAATGTGAGTTCTGGCTTGAGGAGTAGCATTCCTTGGGCACATGGTGTCAAAATATGGAGTGTCTGTTGACCCAGCGAAGATTAAAGGAATATAAAGTTGAGAGCAACCGAAGTCGATGACCGAAGTACGTAGCTTTCTGGGCTTAGATGGTTATTATCGAAGATTCGTGGAAGGATTTTCTTGAATCGCTACTCTGTTAACTCAGCTGACTCGTAAAGATACAAAATTCGTATGGAGCAAGGAATGCGAGAAGAGTTTCCAAGAACTCAAGAGTAGACTCATTTCGGCACCTATTTTGACAATACCGTCTGATTCAGATGGATTTGTTATCTACAGTGATGCTTCGGGCAAAGGGTTTGGATGTGTTCTCATGCATCATATGAACGTCATAGCCTATGCCTCGCGATAACTTAAAGAATATGAGAGGAATTATTCTACTCATGATCTAGAGTTGGCAGCAGTCGTTTTTGCGTTGACGATCTGGAGACACTACCTGTATGGGGAGAAAGTGGAGATCTATACAAATCATAAAAGCCTCAAATATTTCTTCACCTAAAAGGAACTCAATATGCGGCAATGACGTTGACTCGAGTTATTGAAAGAATATGATCATACCATCCAATACCATCCTAAAAAAGCAAACGTGGTAGCTAACGCATTGAGTAGAAGATCATATGCGGGTACGAGTGCAATGTTGTTAACACAAAGGCCCATTTTGTATGACTTGAAAAGGATAGAGATAGAGGAAAAGGCTACAAGTACCCACGTGATGATATCAAACATACGAGTAGAACCGACTTTAATCGATAAAGTTAAGGTTGCTCAAGCTACGAACATGGAGCTAATGAGTATGAAGAAGAAAGTGCAAGAAGGTGCTATTACAGAAGCAAGAATCGATGAAGAATGAATACTTAGAGTCAACTCCAGACTTTGTGTTCCTAACGATTCTGACTTAAAACATAAAATCATGATGCAGGCACACAACACACCATTTTCAATCCATCTTGGGAGTACCAAAATGTATCATGATCTTTGATATAAAGTTTGGTGGAATAATATGAAGAGAGAGATCACGAAGTTTATCTCGAGGTGTTTAACTTGTCAACGTGTAAAGGCGGAGTATCAAGTGCCAAAGGGTCCATTGCAACCACTTGAGATTCCAAAATAGAAGTGAGAACACATTACTATGGATTTCATTACAGGTCTTCCCAAGGTTTCTCATGGCATATATGCGATTTGGGTTATTGTTAATAGATTAACCAAGTCTGCTCATTTCTTGCCTATACGGGAGACTTATTCCCTTGAATGTCTTGCTAGTATGTACGTAAATGAGATTATAAGATTGCATGGCATGTCAGTGTCCATAGTTTCAGATCGTGACTCCAGATTCACTTCAAGATTTTGGGTTAGCTTGCAGAAAGCTATAGGCACGGATTTACAATTTAGTTCAGCATACCATCCTCAAATGGACGGGCAATCAGAGAGGACTATTCAAACTCTTAAAGATCTATTAATACTTTATGTCCTAGATTTCAAAGGGAGTTGGGATAAGTACCTACCATTGGTGGAATTCTCCTACAACAACAGTTATCAGGCAAGTATAGGTGTGGCTCCATTCGAGGTATTATATGGACGAAAGTGTCACTCTCTAGTATGCTAGGATGAGATGGGACAAGCAACGTTTTTGGGACCAGAGTTGGAATGAATGACTATAGAGAAGATCCAAATGATCCGATAACGTATACAAACGGCACAGGATCGACAAAAGAGTTATGCGGATCTTCATCGAAATGACGTGGAATTTGATATTGGGGATCATATATTGTTATGTATTACTCTATAGAAGGGAGTTACAATATTCAAGAAGAGAGGAAAGCTCAATCCACGATTTATTGGTCCATTTCAGATTCTTGACCGAGTAGGAAATGTGGCCTATAGACTCGCATTACCTCCAAGCATGTCTCGTGTTCATAATATTTTTTATATATCTGTGCTTCGTAAATATGTGAAGGACCCAAACCATGTTATTGAGTTAGAACCAGACGAGATAGCTGAAGATTTAATATATGAGGAGGTACCTGTCAAGATCTTGGATAGAAAGGAGCATGTCATACGCACAAAGGTCATACCACAAGTCAATGTTTTGTGGAGGAACCATGCTATTGAGGAAATGACCTAGGAGTTGGAAACAGAAATGAAAGCAAGGAATCCTCACCTTTTTGAAACACCGGGTACGTACGTCAATTTCGAGGACAAAATTTCATAAGGAGGGGAGGTTGTAAGACCCTAACTTATTATAAATGAAATTAAATTTCCTCTATTTATTATTTTGAAATAATAATGGTTGATTTGATTAATGTGGTTAGTTATTGGTAAAATGCACAAATATTTTAAATAAGCAAGTGGTTATAAAATATTCATTGTTGTCGAGGAATATTCGTTTGGTCGTGGAATATTCTTCCTGTCGGGGAATATTTGTACGACGGCGCAGCCTTTTGTGGGCCCCATAACGGAAAGCGATTGGATGAAGAAAACGACTAGTATAAGTTATTTATAAATAATGGTGTAGTTGTTACCGTTAATACTGTTAGAATAACCGGTGGTTAAAACACAGTAATACGCGTTGTTGCACAGTAGCACACGGTATTGAACCAATTATTGATTCTTACGTAAGAAATCACTACTCAATAATTGTTACAGTAATTACTGTTCAATATTTTATTTTATTGATTCAATAATTGTTACGTTAATATTTTATATTATTATTGTTTCAATAATAGTCACTACACAATATTTCCCATTATCAGATCAATAATTCATATTATTTTAATAATATTACTAGACAACATTATTGACAATGTCTAGAAAGTTTTGTCTAAGGAGAGGTTTGGTCACCCAATTGCTTGCCAGTAAGGAGAAATACTTATGGGGAAGCCCCCTCTTTCCTGGGAACGGCCTAGTTGTCATTATTGTGATTCTGTAATATTATTTGTGAATAATTAATTATTGATTTGTATGATAAGGAAAATATTTATTTATGTGGATATAAATGGAGGAATTTTTTAGAAAAGTGACAATTGTTTAAAATTGATATTTTATCTTTTCAAATAAAATAATTTATTTAAATATATTATTATATTTCAATAATATAATAATGGTGATATTTTTACAATGAATGTAGGATATATGAATAAATGAGGAGGAACAATATTTTTGTAATTAAAAATATTTAACACATGTTTTGAGTGTTGGTGGGTCCCATTTTCTTGACTGAAATTTGATTATAGCCTGCAAAATCGTCTGTATGTGTATTTCGGTCAATTTTTGCTTGGAATTTAGAAAAACTTAAACTTAAAAAGTTGTGGAGAATTGAATTTCCTATGGAAGGACATAAGATTCGAATTTTTCTGATAAAAGGGCTATTTATTATGAATTATTGAAGTTCCAGGATAATTGATTTGTGAAGTTTTAATTATTTTTTAATAAAAAAAATTTTGCAATTGGGTTGTCCCCACATATGTTGTAAACATGCTGAATTCAAAAGTATAAGTGGGCGTCGGAAAATTTTAATATATATTAATATTTTATTAAATTTTCTGCTTTGGTGTTATAAGCATTTTCCTATAAATAGGGTGCTTAGGTTAGAATTGAAAATCACACCAGAATCTAAAGATTTCTCTCTCTATATTATCGAGCGTATTCTTGTGAGTATTTTGATACTTTGAGTGTTGTTATACGGTGCAAGTTGCTTCAGCACTATATCCAGTATTCCAGTCAGAAGTACTGTCTTTTTGAGGTAAGAGATATCATTATTGTGGTAATGGATATCATTATTGTGGTAAGGGGTATTATTTTTATGGTAAAGTAATATCATTTTCTTTCATACTCCATATTATGGTAAGATGTTATTATTTGTTTCTTCAACTTGTCATTAAATGATGAAAGGTCCTGAAAGGATTAGAATATCCTTAATAGTTTGTGCTTCATCTATTAATATGTTATCAATTTGGACTCTGGATAATTAAGTTGAAAATCACTAAGATCTATGTTATCTTATTATTATGATGATTTATGTTTATTCATTATATATATCATTGTCGTCATTCTCACGCTTATATTGTGTTGAAAGTCATTTATGGCCAGTAGTGCATAGATGGACTTGGTATGATTATGACCAGTGATTATTCGGTATAATCATGACCGTAAAGTTACAAACGATGTGGTAAAAGTCATCTTTGGCCAGTAGTGCATAGATGGACTTGGTATGATTATGACTAGGGATTATTCGGTATAATCATGACCGTAATAGAAAACACGAATATATTTGGCCCGTAGTGAATGGATAATTCGTGGTCATGATACTATTAAGCCGAGTCTCAGCATTATTAGTTTTACAGTTATATATCTTTGGCCTGTAGTACAAAGATGAACTGTTGGTTATTGGTTTTACAGTTGTATATCTTTGGCATGTAGTGCAAAGATGGATTATTGGTTATTAGTTTTATTGTTGTATATCATTGGCCTGTAGTGCAAAGATGAACTGTTGGTTATTGGTTTTACAGTTGTATATCTTTGGCATGTAGTGCAAAGATGGATTGTTGGTTATTGGTTTTACAGTTGTATATCTTTGGCATGTAGTGCAAAGTTGGACTGTTGATTTACTTGATTATAAATATGAATTGTGATTTAATTATAATCTGTGGTGGTTCAGGTGAAGACAGGTGATGAGAGTTCTCTTTGTCTTGGGTATAGCCAGGAACTGTTGATGATTATTACATGAATGAAATATTAACGATGGACTTTTAATCTAGAGGAGATAGTTGACATTATGTTCTACTTGACTCTTCTAATGGATTGTTGATTCCGTTGCTATTATAGTTGGAACTTTTATCTTCTACCAAATATTCTAAATATCTGAATTATTATTGATGAAGACTATTGATAATTTTAATTATCTTAAGTCATAATATTCTTTACTGGGCTAGTTGAGATCACCCTTTTCCTTTTTATTCCATTGTTCTTCTCAGGAAGCGAGAATGTAGCGGGAAGTAGTCGGGGTGTGGAATGATGGTTCTAGAAAGTAGTTTTAGCAGTCCTCACTATTTTTGTAAAATAGTGTGATAATAATTTTAATGAGGACTCCTTTTGAGTTTGTATACTCTCTATTAGACAGTATTTGTATTTAAACCCACAGTATATTTGTTGTCGTATTTTACACGACAATTGTATTAATGAAGTTTTATTCGTTTCTGAACCATGTATTTTGCAACTCAGAATGGGTGATGTATACCTATTTTGGAGGCGTCACATTAATTGGCATATCACATATTATCCCTATATTCTGACCGACCAATTAAAAAACAAATTGTGACGCCCCCAAATTCAGGTACTTGAAACCCGTACTCGGTGCTTCACGATACAATTTCTATGAGCGGAATAATACTAATAATAATAACAATAATATAAAAATCAAACTTAATTTACATTTATCAGAGTCTAATCTCAAGTACGCAACCTTTACTATAATTCCTTACATGATAGATAATACATATCATTGTCTTAATACAGTTTAACTATTACAAAAGATACCATTTGTAAGACCCCAAATTATTAATAAATAAAATTTATTTTCCTCTATTTATTATTTTTGAAATAGTAAAGGTTGATTTGATTAATGTGTTTAGTTATAGGTAAAATGAGCAAATATTTTAAATAAGCAGGTGGTTATAAAATATTCATTGTTGTCGGGGAATATTCGTTTGGTCATTAAATATTCTTGCTGTCGGGGAATATTCGTACGACGGCGTAGTCTTTTGTGGGCCCCATAACGGAAAGGGATTGGATGAAGAAAATGACAAGTATAAGTTGTTTATAAATAACGGCGTAGTTGTGACCATTAATACTGTTGGAATACCCGGTGGTTAAAACACAGTAATACGCTTTGTTGGACAGTAGCACACGGTATTGCACCAATTATTGATTCTTACGTAAAAAGGCACTACTCAATAACTGTTACAGTAGTTACTGTTCAGTATTTTATTTTTTTGATTCAATAATTGCTGCGTTGATTTTTTTTATATTGCTATTGTTTCAATAATTGTCGCTACACAGTATTTTCCATTATCGAAGCAATAATTCATATTATCTGAATAATATTATTAGAAAACATTATTGGCAATGTCTAGAAAGTTCTGTCTAAGGAGAGGTTTGGTCACCTAATTGCACACCCGTAAGGAGAAATTCTTATTGAAAAGCACCCTCTTTCCTAGGAACGGCCTGGTTGCCAGTACTGTGATTCTGTAATATTATTTGTGAATAATTAATTATTGATTTATATGATAATGAAAATATTGATTTTATGTAGATATAGATGGAGAAAATTTTTAAGGTGACAATTGTTAAAAATTAATATTTTATCTTTTCTGATAAAATAATATTTTATTATATTATTATTATATAATAATTGGGATATTTTTACAATGAATATGGGATATATGAGTATATGAGGATGAGGAGTATTTTTATTGCAAAAGTTGTTTAAAACATGTTAAACATGTCCCTGGGCCCATTTCTTGACTAAAATTTGATTTTGAGCCTGTAAAATCGCCCGTTTATGGATTTCGGTCAATTTCTGTATACAATTTGGAAAAACTTTCTTCTGCAAAGTTGTAGAGAATTGAATTTCCTTTAAAAAGTCGCAAGATTCAAATTTTTTGATAAAAGGGCTATTTATTATGAATTATTGAAGTTCTGAAGCTCCGAAATAATTGATTTTTGGAAGTTTAAAATAATTTAAATAAGAAAAACGTTTTTTGTGTTTGGTGGGCATCTTTAACACATGCTAAGTTGCTGAATTCAGATGATTCTAAGTGGGCGTAGATAAATTAATATATATTAATATTTTATTAAATTTTCTGCTTTGGTGTTCTAAGAATTTTCCTTTAAATAGGGTCCTTAGGTTAGAATTGAAAATCACACCAGAAACTACAGATTTCTCTCTTTTTCTCTCTCGATATATTGAGCGTATTCTTGTGAGTATTTTAGTACTTTGAGTATTGCTATACGGTGAAAGTCCTTTCAGCATTATATCCAGTATACCAGTGAGAAGTATTATCCTTTTTAGGTAAGGGATGTTATTTTATTCGAAAATGATATTATTTCTTCAATATCATTATGCCGAAATATTAGTTGGAAATTTATTTGGAACTTTTTCATGTCGGGGTTACTATTCACGAGTTACTATTCATGAATTACTATTCATGAGTTACTATTCACGAGTAATATTCATGAAGTGTGATGATGTTTTTTGTAAAATTTCTATCTTTTGGTGTCGGAGTTACTATTCACGTATACGATACTATTCACGTATACGGAACTATTCACGAATACGGCACTATTCACCAAAAATGAAATTTCTTCTTTTCGTCCAAAATATCTATTCTGGATACTAGCTTTGATTGTATCCATATTTTGATCATTCTTGAATTTTACCCCACTCTGGTTATTTATGAAGTATTTTTGAATGGGAATTGTTTAAAGTACGAATCCTTAATATTTGTTTTTTTGCTTCACTAGATTCGTTTTCTTTAAAATATTTTTCATCATCCTCAGTTGTAAATGATGATATAACTAAATATATTTGGCCTGTAGTGCAAAGATGAATGATTTCTTGATGAATATCTTTGGTCCATAGTGCAAAGATGAACAGGTGTTGAGATGAACATGACCGACTGATTAATATCTATGGCCCGTAGTGCAAAGATGAACAGGTGTTTAGATGAACATGACCAATTGATGAATATCTTTGGCCTGTAGTGCAAAGATGAATATTTGATTCCAGATATATATTGATTGATGTTACAGGGATAAAGTATCGACTATGAACTTTTAAATTCATATATAGAAGATAGTAGTTTGCATTCTCTACTTAACTCTTCTAATGAATTGTTATTTTCGCTGCGAAGATTGATTTAAAACTGGTTGTCTATTGTATTCTATTAGATTTTTCCCTGTTGAGGACTAACGATAATTTGTTCTATATTATCTTAGTCATAATGTTCTTTATTGGGCTAGTTGAGCTCACCTTTTTCCTTGTTGTTCCATTTTTCTTCTCAGGAGGCGAGAATGTAGCGAGTACTAGTCGGGGTGTGGAATGATGGTTCTAGAAGTTGTTCTAGTAGTCCTCACTATTCTATAAAATAGTGTATCAATAATTATAATGAGGACTTATTTGTGTGTGGATATTGTCTAGATGACAATATTTGTATTTAAACTCACAGTTTTTATGTTGTATTAATAAAGTTGTAGTTGTTTCTGTACCATGTATTTTGACGACTCAGAATGGGTGTTGTATACCTATTTTGGGGGCGTCATAGTTGGTATCAGAGCTTAGGGATATGGTCTCTGGCGGAGATCGGGAAATAGTACTAGGAGGCGAGAGACGAGTAATCCTTCGCTAGTATGTCATACCTAAGCTTATTTGTTGGTCAGTCAAACTATATGGTTAATATGTGATATGTTAATTTGTTTAATTAACCCTTGTTTTATGACAGTATTTAAGAATGGCAGCTGAGAATATTAACGGTGGAGTTAATGAGACAGTGGAAACACCATTAATCACCACCCAGGGGAACGTGTGTGACAACCCGAGAATTTGAACAATTTATTAAAATCTTAAATGATTGATTTAAGGTCAAATAATAGACCTAAACAGAAAATAAGTGTATGCGTTTGATATTATTAAGGTGAAATTTTGATGATTTCTGGAATGCAATGATATGTATAAGGTTAAACGTCATTAATTATAAATTAATTAGGGAAAACCCTAATGAATTTCTGGAAATCCTAATTGATTATTAGAAAACCAAAATATCATATCTGAAAACCCTAGTTTTAGATTCTGATAAATTGAAGCCTTAATCTGGAATAGAAAGGATAATTATAATGCTTATGTGGTATTAATTATACTATTAATTAGGGCAAAGCTTAATTATTAGCAAACCCTAATTTCAAATTTAAAAAACCCTAATTTCGGGATTTGAAACCCTAATTTTATAATTAGGAAAAACGAAAGTGTTAATTTAATACTTTTTATGTTAATTAGGATATATTAATTCTAATTTTCAAGTTAAGTAATTAGAAAACTCTAATCTAATTACGAATATTTAATTTCTATTTTAAAAAATTATTTTCTATTAGAAACCTTAATTAGTGGTTTATAAACCCTAATGACCATTTTGACCTAATTGCTTAATTAGCGATTGTAATTATGAAATGTTAATCCTAATTAGCAAGATTGAATTTATAATTAGGAAATCTTAATTATAATTATAGAATCCTAACTATAATTTAGAAATATTAAATTTCTATTTTTTTTTTGAAAAACTAAATTTTGAAATTTTAGAAAATCAAGTTGCTAAATCTTTAAGGGTTAAATGTTAAACCCTAAACTCTAAATGCTCCAAACCTTAAACCTTAGCCAAACCCTAAACCCTAAGGGTTGGGCCAATTACAAGAATGCCATTAAAATCAAAATCAAAAAGACCAAAATGCCCTTATGTCACATTTTTTTATTTGGTAGCTTGCAAATCTTGACATAATATTGAGTGGGTGAACTAATCCTAGCCCTAGCCTAGCCATGTGTTCAAAATCAGCCACATCTTGCTAGCAAATTCATTGAACCCAATCAATTATATAAGATCAAAGAGAGAGAAAATGGGCTACTTACATTTTCATTTTCTCCAATCACTTCTCTCTCTAAAATTCGGGACTTAGTGTGAGAGAGAGTAATAATTAAAGCTAGGGTCGGTTCATACCAAGCCAAAGACAGAATAAAAAGTCAGAATCAAAGGATCATAGCCCAAAAGGTATAAAACCCTAAAATTTCGAAATTTGTGATCTTAAGTTAAAGTTTTTGTTTGTTGTTTAGATATGTGCTAGAGGGTGTCACTTGATGATCTGGGTGGTCAAAACCTAGATCCATATCATTTTGATGCTCCGATTTGATGATTTTTGTAATCTGGAAAAATGTTGAAATAAGGCCTGACAGCCATACGTCAGGGCTTCTAGATCTCTCGGTATTAATTGTTTGTTATGTTTTAAGTTATAAACTTGTAGTATGTTGTATGGATTATGATCTGGAACTTGAATCAAGCCCAGATCACGTGTAGATTAAAAGTTATAGGCAGTCAAAGTCCGTTGACCGTTCACGGGAAGCCAGATCTGGGCAACCCAGAAATTTTTCTATGTTGACTGACAAGATTTTCTATGCTCTTAATCTTGTTGTTATTTGATGTATTAGCTATTTTGTTGATTGCTATTTGTAGCCTACCATGTGAAATACATATCCAAGTCAATAGATCTCTCATATCTTTAACAGAACAGTATAGAATCATGCTCAAAATGCGTTAACCGAACTGCCTGATGAACGATCTGGGAAACCCAGAATTCGTTTAAGAATAGTACTTGACTCATAGTTTGACCGGCTTGAATCTTGTGCACCTGTTGTTGTTATGATTATCGATTGTTTTAGAATTGTAAAATGACATATATACTACATACTTGAACCTTCATATCACATAAACCAAGTCTGTAAAGCAACGATTTAGTGGCTCAAATATAGTACCTCGACTGTTCTTCAATTTCTGGAAAACCCAGAAATTGAAGAACATGTCTGACAAGGTTTTCTATCAATTAGATCTCACAGATCTGTTGTTGTTTGGTTATGGAATTGGTGTATAGTTGTAGTACTATATTAGTACTACAACACCAAAGCTTTTACAAGCCCAGAAAACATTTAGATCATAGATCAAATTTGGGTCAAACCTACCCACTCGGACACTGACATGAATTTCTGGAAATGCTGAAGAACACGTGAAGAACACCAACGGCGACGGATTCGTCGCCAGAAGCCCCTTTAGCGACGCTTATTTTCGAAAAAAGCAGAAAATGAATTAAAAATAGAAATAAATGGTTTTTAATTATTAAAAATACATATTAAATTCTGAAAAATTATTTTAAAGCTTGAAAAATAGTTTTTAATTATTTTAAGTATATTTCATAAATATTTAATATTTTTGGAATATAAATGGTATTTATTTATTTAATTATGATATTAAATAAATTATTTTAAAATATCTTTAATTCATGAAAAATCATGAAAAATAATATTATGGTATAAGAACATATTTTAAGTTATTTTTGATGACTTTTAATATTTTGTGATGAAATTCATTAATTAATAAATATTAATGATAATTAGTTTATTTAATAGATATATTAAATAAATTATGGGAAAATAAAATTAATGTTTTAAAAATATTTTAAGTTATAAAATATAACTTTTTATATTTTGGCATGAAAATATTAATATTTTAATATTAGTAGCAATTATCGGATAATGAATTTAAGTGTTTAAAAATCATATAATTATGATTTTAAGGTATTAAAAATACTTTGGTATATTATAATTATATTACAATATTGTGTTATGATTTTCATTAATATTTTATATTAAATGAATTTTAATGATTAAGGAATTATGTGATGTTTAATTCAATTAAATATGGTTTTAATGATTGAAAAATGTTGATAAATGATAATAATTATTTGAAAATTATTATAAGTCTTTAAAAATTATTTTGACTGATAAGATAATTATCTGGGATAATTGTTAAGCGTTTAAGCAGAGTTTAATTGAACTTAAACTCGAGTATTGTCCGACTAGACCGTCGGGATGATAGAATTGTGTCGGTTTCAAGTCAGACTAAAATAGTTTGACCTGATACTAAGTTTTATGTGTGTTATAGACTGATAGGGTTATGTGCTATGTGTTTAGGTTATTCTATGTATATATATATAACAGTATTATACTGTGATAATATTATTCAAATATTAGAGATCTATATTACTAATATTAGGTCTTCGGGTAAAGCGTTATAAATTGTGTAGCGGTAATCAACGGTTTAAGCAAGTTTCTTTTTACTAAACTCTACTAAGAGTATTTTATTCAAGCTTATGGTTAATCATTGCTGATTGCCACAAAAATTGTACTATGTACATCTTGCATGTATAAGTCAGGTATGAAAGGCTGATCACCTTCATTACCAGTTGGTTCAGAAATGTTTGTTCATGTTTAATACTTGTTTAGTAAAAAGTTTGTTCGTGCTATTTCTCAATTATATTGATGAATTATAGCCAGCTTATTATTCATACTCTTCAATCATGATATATCGTTATATTGTTGAACTTAAACTTGCTGAGAAACTTTCATGCTCACCCTTGCTATATCATGATAAAACATTGCAGGTAATGCGAATGCGTTCGGATACAGAAAAAGGTTAAGGCCAAGTTCAGCTCGGGATAAAACGTGCAGCTATTTTGTAATAGTATTGTTTGATAAAGATGTTATGTGTTAGAAAAGTTATGAAATGTGTATTAAGTTAAAGTTACTCGACCTTGGGGATTATGTGTAAGTTTAATGTATAAACAATTTATGTTTATATCTTCCGCAAATAGTTATAGAAATAGTATACCGGATCCGCGGCGATTTGCGGCCCGGATTCGGGGCTATCACAGTTGGTATCAAAGCTGTTGGTTATGAAGCTTAGGTAGGAATACCTGAGACCAATAACCGCAGTGATTAGGATAAGTGCTAACTCAAATAGAGTTAGTTGGTCGGTAAGATTCAAAGACGAATCTCGGTAAGTTGTTAAGATACAGAGTTCCCTAACTCTGATAATAAAGTTGAACAGTAATAGTGAATAGATCGAGTCTAAAAGACTGAAAGTGCAGGAATAGGAGATCGGAAAACAAAACGATCAAGTCATAGAATTGAATCGTAATATATACGATGAGATCACCCTGTGATCTGTTAAGGTTATGACAACCGAAAAGAATCAATCTGATGATTGAAAAGTTTACAGCAAGATGTTGTGTATCAGTTGTACTATGAAATGGTACTATGAAAACTCATAAAAGAGTTATGGATTATGAATACGGATTAAATGAAATTCGTGTTGAAAAGGGGGGTTAAGAGTAGGTGGGGATTTCAATGAGGACTCGTGTTAGCAACTGAGTTGTATGATTTCTTGTGTGGGCGGGGAATTGTACTTGGTGTAAAAACTACTTAGTTGGTGGCATGGGTAATCATTGAAATGTTGTGTCACGCTAGTTATTATATACAGATAAATAGGTCATAGGTAGAGAATATAGGATTAAGTATGAATTCTTAGAACTCATACTTATGTGACATTCTTGACTCATAGTTATATGAAATGTTTATGAGCCCCTCAGCGAACGGACGCCAAAGGTCAGACTAGAGTAAGTTCTTAAACTCATATAATTGTGGCCAGGTTATGAACTCATAAGTGTGGTTTTATGAACTGGGTATAGTTGTGTGTGAATGGAGTGTTAAGGATTATAGGAACAGATAGATTGTTAAGCAAATGATCATTAGTGGAGACTTAGGTTTTCCTAAACTCCTAGCTATGCTAAACTTCAAATTTTTGACATCAAGCTAAATACGCATTATGTGCCCTTTAAAAAAAATATGTAGACTCGTAATCATTTTTGAAACGGTTTAAAATATAGTCTATGCTACTTATTTCGGCTAGACGCAAATGATTTGAAATATTAAAAATTGTTTTTATTTATCACTCATGTACCATGTAACCTGGTGCAGAGATGATAAAAATGTGATGGAGTTGTAAATACAGGAATACGTAGTGTGAATTTGACCTGAAGTCGTTGTTCCACTATTGTATGATGTGTTATGACAAAGTCATACAATGACGGCATCCTCAAACGGACTGTTAATACAGTACGGCATCATGACGTCATTCTCGAAAAATGTTTTCAAAAAAAAAATTTAATTTGCCAACGGGGTTTGGCTACACCTAAATAATTCGATTGAATTGAATTATCGATATGAGTCTATGCTATTTGATTCAGCTAGACTAATGTTATAAAAACTCCAAGTGTTTATAGAAAGAATTTCCCAAACCAAATTACCTTGGTACGGAATCCTATGATAAGACTGAGGTGAACGATAATGTTTGGATAAATAATCCAATCTAATAGCGTAAATATTCGCTAAAAATGATTAATACGTTATGCATGACGGAAGAGTACAATGGGCTGATCACCTAAAGTACTAGCAACATTAGTTTACCTTCATTGTGATTGTAAACATACCAAGTAATGTATTGTTTTGCGGTATGATCGCTACCGTTAAAACAAAATGTGTTCATGGTCTATATGACCCCTCAGTACAATTTGAAAACTTTTACTCTTGTGAGAGGTGTATTGGGTAGCATGTGACATGTGTGAATGGTGTAAGGTGCACGGTGTAAGGTGTAAGGTGTAAGATGAATTTCGGGGACGAAATTCTTATAAGGAGGGATGAATGTGACAACCCGAGAATTTGGACAATTTATTAAAATCTTAAATGATTGATTTAAGGTCAAATAATAGACCTAAACAGAAAATAAGTGTATGCGTTTGATATTATTAGGGTGAAATTTTAATGATTTTAAAATTCTATGAAGGATATAGGTTAATTATTCAGGATTAAGGATTTATGTGATTAAATTCTGTGAATATGGTTATATATGTGTGCTGAATGTGGTTAAGGGTCAAGGGTTGACCAGATTAATTATATATGTGTCAAACCCTAATTATATATTAAGAACTTTAACATTCGGTTAGAAAATTCTAACGATTAATAAGAAATCCGAGAAACTGGTTCTAGAAACCCTAATGTCAGTTCCGGGAATCTAAAACCTTAATTCGGATATTAAAAACCCTAGATTTAGAATGCAATGATATGTATAAGGTTAAACGTCATTAATTATAAATTAATTAGGGAAACCCTAATGAATTTCTGGAAATCCTAATTGATTATTAGAAAACCATAATACCAGATCTGAAAACCCTAGTTTCAGATTCTGATAAGTTGAAGCCCTAATCTGGAATAGAAAGGATAATTATAATGCTTATGTGGTATTAATTATACTATTAATTAGGGCAAAGCTTATTTATTAGCAAACCCTAATTTTAAATATAGAAAACCCTAATTTCGGGATTTGAAACCCTAATTTTATAGTTAGGGAAAACGAAAGTGTTAATTTAATATTTTTTATTTTAATTAGGATATATTAATTCTAATTTTCAAGTTAAATAATTAGAAAACTCTAATCTAATTACGAATATTTAATTTCTATTTTAGAAAATCATTTTCTATTAGAAACCTTAATTAGTGGTTTATAAACCCTAATGACCATTTTGACCTAATTGCTTAATTAGAGATTGTAATTATGAAATGCTAATCCTAATTAGCAAGATTGAATTTATAATTAGAAAATCTTAATTATAATTATAGAATCCTAATTATAATTTAGAAATATTAAATTTCTATTTTTTTTGAAAATCTAAATTTGGAAATTTTAGAAAATTAAATTGCTAAATCTTTAAGGGTTAAATGTTAAATCCTAAACTCTAAATGCTCCAAACCCTAAACCCTAAAGGTTGGGCCAATTACAAGAATGCCATTAAAATCAAAATCAAAAAGACCAAAATGCACTTATGTCACATTTTTTTATTTGGTAGCTTGCAAATCTTGACATAATATTGAGTGGGTGAACTAATCCTAGCCCTAGCCTAGCCATGTGTTCAAAATAAGCCACATCTTGCTAGCAAATTCATTGAACCCAAACAATTATATAAGATTAAAGAGAGAGAAAATGGGCTACTTACATTTTCATTTTCTCCAATCACTTCTCTCTCTAAAATTCGGAACTTAGTGTGAGAGAGAGTAAGAATTAAAGCTAGGGTCGGTTCATACCAAGCCAAAGACAGAATAAAAAGTCAGAATCAAAGGATCATAGCCTAAAAGGTATAAAACCCTAAAATTTTGAAATTTGTGATCTTAAGTTAATGTTGTTGTTTGTTGTTTAGATATGTGCTAGAGGGTGTCACTTGATGATCTGGGTGGTCAAAACCTAGATCCATATCATTTTGATGCTCCGATTTGATGATTTTTGTAATCTGGAAAAATGTTGAAAAAGGGCCTGACAGCCATACGTCAGGGATTCTAGATCTCTCGGTATTAATTGTTTGTAACGTTTTAAGTTATAAACTTGTAGTATGTTGTATGGGTTATGATCTGGAACTTGAATCAAGCCCAGATCACGTGTAGATTAAAGGTTATAGGCAGTCAAAGTCCGTTAACCGTTCACGGGAAGCCAGATCTGGGCAACCCAGAAATTTTTCTATGTTGACTGACAAGATTTTCTAGGCTCTTAATCTTATTGTTATTTGATGTATTAGCTATTTTGTTGATTGCTATTTGTAGCCTACCATGTGAAATACATATCCAAGTCTATAGATCTCTCATATCTTTAACAGAACAGTATAGAATCATGCTCAAAATGCGTTAACCGAACTGCCTGATGAACGATCTGGGAAACCCAGAATTCGTTTAAGAATAGTACCTGACTCATAGTTTGATCGGCTTGAATCTTGTGCACCTGTTGTTGTTATGATTATCGATTGTTTTAGAATTGTAAAATGACATATATACTAAATACTTGAACCTTCATATCACATAAACCAAGTCTGTAAAGAAACGATTTAGGGGCTCAAATATAGTACCTCGACTGTTCTTCAATTTCTGGAAAACCCAGGAATTGAAGAACATGTCTGACAAGGTTTTCTATCAATTAGATCTCACAGATCTGTTGTTGTTTGGTTATGGAATTGGTGTATAGTTGTAGTACTACATTAGTACTACAACACCAAAGCTTTTACAAGCCCAGAAAACATTTAGATCATAGATCAAATTTGGGTCAAACCTACCCACTCGAACACTGACATGAATTTCTGGAAATGCTGAAGAACACGTGAAGAATACCAATAGCGACGGATTCGTCGCCAGAAGCCCCTTTAGCGACGCTTATTTTCGGAAAAAGCAGAAAATGAATTAAAAAATAGAAATAAATGTTTTTAATTATTAAAAATACATATTAAATTCTAAAAAATTATTTTAAAGCTTGAAAAATAGTTTTTAATTATTTTAAGTATATTTCATAAATATTTAATATTTTAGGAATATAAATGGTATTTATTTATTTAATTATGATATTAGATAAATTATTTTAAAATAGCTTTAATTCATGAAAAATCATGAAAAATAATATTATGGTATAAGAAAATATTTTAAGTTATTTTTGATGACTTTTAATATTTTGTGATGAAATTCATTAATTAATCAATATTACTGATAATTAGTTTATTTAATAGATATATTAAATAAATTATGGAAAAATAGAATTAATGTTTTAAAAATCATATAAAAATGATTTAAGTGTTATAAAAATATTTTAAATTATAAAATATAACTTTTTATATTTTGGCATGAAAATATTAATATTTTCATATTAATAGCAATTATCGGATAATGGATTTAAGTGTTTAAAAATCATATAATTATGATTTTAAGGTATTAAAAATACTTTGGTATATTATAATTATATTATAATATTATATTATGATTTTCATTAATATTTTATATTAAATGAATATTAATGATTAAGGAATTATGTGATGTTTAATTCAATTAAATATGGTTTTGATGATCGAAAAATGCTGATAAATGATAATAATTATTTGAAAATTATTATAAGTCTTTAAAAATTATTTTGACTGATAAGATAATTATCTGGGATAATGTTTAAGCGTTTAAGCAGAGTTTAATTGAACTTAAACTCGAGTATTGTCCGACTAGACCGTCGGGATGATAGAATTGTGTCGGTTTCAAGTCAGACTAAAATAGTTTGACCTGATACTAAGTTTTATGTGTGTTATAGACTGATATGGTTATGTGCTATGTGTTTAGGTTATTCTATGTATATATATATATATATATAACAGTATTATACTGTGATAATATTATTCTAATATTGGAGATCTATATTACTAATATTAGGTCTTCGGGTAAAGCGTTATAAATTGCGTAGCGGTAATCAACGGTTCAGGCAAGTTTCTTTTTACTAAACTCTACTAAGAGTATTTTATTCAAGCTTATGGTTAATCATTGTTGATTGCCACGAAAATTGTACTTTGTACATCTTGCATGTATAAGTCAGGTATGAAAGGCTGATCACCTTCATTACCAGTTGGTTCAGAAATGTTTGTTCATGTTTAATACTTGTTTAGTAAAACGTTTGTTCGTGCTAGTTCTCAATTATATTGATGAATTATAGCCAGCTTATTATTCATACTCTTCAATCATGATATATCGTTATATTATTGAACTTAAACTTGTTGAGCAACTTTCATGCTCACCCTTGCTATATCATGATAAAACATTGCAGGTAATGTGAATGCGTTCAGATACAGGAAAAGGTTAAGGCCAAGTTCAGCTCGGGATAAAACGTGCAGCTATTTTGTAATAGTATAGTTTGATAAAGATGTTATGTGTTAGAAAAGTTATGAAATGTGTATTAAGTTAAGGTTACTCGACCTTGGGAATTATGTGTAAGTTTAATTTATAAACAATTTATGTTTATATCTTCCGCAAATAGTTATAGAAATAGTATACCGGATCCGCGGCGATTTGGGGCCCGAATTCGGGGCTATCACAACGTGCAACAGGAAGGCAATATTCCTCCTGTAAATAACACCACTGAGCAGACGATGAACGACGGGATGTTTAGGAACTTTTTGCAGTTGATGCAAAACCAGACGAGGGAGACTCGTGTACAGAATACGGGTTGAAATGATAGCAACGAGCGGCTTGTCATGGCCAAGAAGTTCAAAGAGTTGGGACCACCAGAATTTAAGGGAAAGTCGAATCCGATCATGGCGGAAATATGGGTCAAGCAAATTATCAAAATATTCGATGTCTTAGGTTGCACGAAGGAACAGAAGGTTCCATTTGCCACCTTTATGTTCCGTGGCAAGGCAGATTACTGGTGGGAGTCTGTGAAACGTACCCAGCTTGCCTCAGTCCGTATGTCTTGGGAAACGTTTCAGAAACTTTTCAATGAAAAATACTTTCCTGAAAGTATTCGCCATATAAAAGAGGTGGAGTTTATTAGACTAGAACAAAACAACATGACGGTGTCCCAATACGAGGCGAAGTTCGAAGAGTTATCCAGGTTTGCACCTCATTTGGTAGAGAATGAGGAACGAATGACGAGGATGTTCCTGAGAGGTTTAAAACCCGAGATTCGGCAATATCTTATCTCTTATAAATTTTCTTTATATTCAGATGTTGTCAACGAGGCTCAATTATTAGAGCGAGATAGCGAGTACGTTCAACCAAGAGACCACAACCAGGATCATACCGGTGACAGCAGTCATCAGAACAACGATAACCAGTGGAGAAAGAAAAATACGGACAAGAGCGACAACCACTCTGGTGGTAATCGTGGCCATGAAAATAGAAGAAGCAAGTCAGGGGGAGATTTTAAAATGATGAGATTCAACAATGACACTGCGAAGATGTCATCGCCAGTAGAAACTGGTTTTAAGGGAGGAGAACGACCACCGGTCGTATGCTATAAATGTGGAAAAGAAGGACACATCAGCCCAAACTGTCCACAACAGTTCTAGGTATGCTATAATTATAGAAAGGAAGGACATATCGCTCGAGATTGTATGGTAGTGAAACCAAGTCCAGTGGGGATGGTGACTCAAAAGGCTGTCCCAGAAAAGTCAAAGTCAACGGTTCCTAGAAGAGCATTTGTCATGACTGGTCAACATGCGAGGAACCCAAACGAGGTGATCACGGGTAAGATAATCATAAATTCATGCAAAGTTTATACATTACTAGATACCGGTGCTACCCATTAATTTATCTCTCCTGCTTATACTCAACGTTTAAACTTGACTACGGAGAAAATTAGACTTTAACTTATCTGTTGAAACTCCGTTATGAGAAACATTCGTTACATCCACTATTTATAAATCTTGTTTGATCCAAGTTGGCACCATCGCATTACCTGTTGACCTTATTTCATTAAAGATACTTGTTTTTTATGTGATTTTGGGGATTGATTGATTAACTACTCATCATGCCAAAATTGATTGCTTTCGTAAGGTTGTTAGTTTTCATATTCCTAAGCAACCTGTTATTCGAATTCAAGCAACCAAACCATTGAAGTCAAACACTTTCATATCAAGCCATAAAGTCATTCGTTTATTGAAAAATGGATGTCAAGTTTTCTTAGCCCATGTTATGGACTTAAACAAAAATACATCAGATTTGAATGATATTTCTATTTTTAGTAAATTTCCTGATGTATTTCCTGAAGAATTTCTTGGCTTACTCCCAAAGTGTGATATTGAATTTTGTATCGACTTTGAACCCGGTACAAAACTCATTTCTAAAATATCATGGCTCCTATTGAACTTCAGGAGTTAAAAAAAATCAACTATAGAAGTTTGTACCCGAGCCTTTATCTGGTGACTTCCTTTGTGGAATACACCGAAGCCAGATTCTACGTAGGGGATGCCATATTCGTGCGGTAGTAAACTAATAGGTGTCATTGTGACGTGTTATCCAAGGTTGGGTTATGAGTCACAGTTGAGAGCAACCTAAGTCAGTAATCGAAATACATAGATTTCAATTCTTAGCTGGTTATTATCGAAGATTTTATGGAAAGATTTTCTCGAATTTCTACTCCATTAACGCAGCTGACTCGTATGGATACTAAATTTGAATGGAGCAAGGAATGTGGGAAGAGCTTTCAAGAACTCAATAGAAAGGAGCATGTCCTACGCACAAAGGTCATACCATAAGTCAACGTTTTGTGGAGGAACCATGCTATTGAGGAAATGACCTAGGAGTTGGAAATAGAAATGAAAGCGAGGTATCCTCACCTTTTTGAAACACCAGGTACGTACATCAATTTCGAGGACAAAATTTCATAAGGAGGGGAGGTTGTAAGACCCTAACTTATTATAAATGAAATTCAATTTCCTCTATTTATTATTTTGAAATAGTAAGGGTTGATTTGATTAATGTGGTTAGTTATGGGTAAAATGCACAAATATTTTAAATAAGCAGGTGGTTATAAAATATTCATTGTTGTCGGAGAATATTCGTTTGGTCGTGCAATATTCTTCCTGCAGGGGAATATTCGTACGACGGCGCAGCCTTTTGCGGGCCCCATAACGGAAAGCGATTGGATGAAGAAAACGACTATTATAAGTTATTTATAAATAATGGTGTAGTTGTTATCGTTAATACTGTTAGAATAACCGGTGGTTAAAACACAATAATACGCGTTGTTGCACAGTAGCACACGGTATTGCACCAATTATTGATTCTTACGTAAGAAGGCACTACTCAATAATTGTTACAGTAATTACTGTTCAATATTTTATTTTATTGATTCAATAATTGCTACGTTGATATTTTATATTATTATTGTTTCAATAATTGTCACTACACAATATTTCCCATTATCAGATCAATAATTCATATTATTTTAATAATATTATTAGACAACATTATTGACAATTTCTAGAAAGTTCCATCTAAGGAGAGGTTTGGTCACCCAATTACTTGCCAGTAAGGAGAAATCCTTATTGGGAAACCTCCTCTTTCCTAAGAACGGCCTGGTTGCCATTATTGTGATTCTGTAATATTATTTGTGAATAATTAATTATTGATTTATATGATAAGGAAAATATTTATTTATGTGGATATAAATGGAGGAATTTTTTAGAAAAGTGACAATTGTTGAAAATTGATATTTTATCTTTTCTGATAAAATAATTCTTTTAAATATATTATTATATTTCAATAATATAATAATGGTGATATTTTTACAATGAATGTGGGATATATGAATAAATGAGGAGGAAGAATATTTTTGTAATTAAAAATATTTAACACATGTTTTGTGTGTTGGTGGGTCCCATTTTCTTGACTGAAATTTGATTATAGCCTGCAAAATCGTCCTTATGTGTATTTCGGTCAATTTTTGCTTGGAATTTGTAAAAACTTAAACTTAAAAAGTTGTGTAGAATTGAATTTCCTATGGAAGGACATAAGATTCGAATTTTTCTGATAAAAGGGCTATTTATTATGAATTATTGAAGTTCCAGAATAATTGATTTGTGAAGTTTTAATTATTTTTTAATAAAACAATTTTTTGCAATTGGGTGGGCGCCACATGTGTTGTAAACATGCTGAATTCAAAAGTCTAAGTGGGCGACGGAAAATTTTAATATATATTAATATTTTATTAAATTTTCTGCTTTGGTGTTCTAAGCATTTTCCTATAAATAGGGTGCTTAGGTTAGAATTGAAAATCACACCAGAAACTAAAGATTTCTCTCTCTATATTATCGAGCGTATTCTTGTGAGTATTTTGATACTTTAAGTGTTGCTATACAGTGCAAGTTCCTTCAGCATTATATCCAGTATTCCAGTCAGAAGTACTGTCTTTTTGAGGTAAGGGATATCATTATTGTGGTAATGGATATCATTATTGTGGTAAGGGGTATTATTTTTATGGTAAAGTGATATCATTTTCTTTCATACTCCATATTATGGTAAGATGTTATTATTCGTTTCTTCAACTTGTCATTAAATGATGAAAGGTCTTGAAAGGATTAGAATATCCTTAATAGTTTGTGCTTCATCTATTAATATGTTATCAATTTGGACTCTGGATAATTAAGTTAAAAATCATTAAGATCTGTGTTATCTTATTATTATGATGATTTATGTTTATTCATTATATGTATCATTATCATCATTCTCATGTTTATATTGTGTTGAAAGTCATCTATGGCCAGTAGTTCATAGATGGACTTGGTATGGTTATGACCAGGGATTATTCGGTATAATCATGATCGTAAAGTTACAAACGATGTGGTAAAAGTCATCTTTGGCCAGTAGTGCATAGATGGACTTGGTATGATTATGACCAGGGATTATTCGGTATAATCATGACCGTAATTGAAAACACGAATATCCTTGGCCCGTAGTGAATGGATAATTCGTGGTCATGATACTATTAAGTCGAGTGTCAGCATTATTAGTTTTACAGTTATATATCTTTGGCCTGTAGTGCAAAGATGAACTGTTGGTTATTGGTTTTACAGTTGTATATCTTTGGCATGTAGTGCAAAGATGGACTGTTGGTTATTAGTTTTACTGTTGTATATCATTGGCCTGTAGTGCAAAGATGAACTGTTGGTTATTGGTTTTACAGTTGTATATCTTTGGTATGTAGTGCAAAGATGGACTATTGGTTATTGGTTTTACAGTTGTATATCTTTGGCATGTAGTGCAAAGTTGGACTGTTAATTTACTTGATTATAAATATGAATTGTGATTTAATTATAATCTGTGGTGGTTCAGGTGAAGATATATGATGAGAGTTCTCTTTGTCTTGGGTATAGCCAAGAACTGTTGATGATTATTATAGGAATGAAATATTAACGATGGACTTTTAATCTAGAGGAGATAGTTGACATTATGTTCTACTTGACTCTTCTAATGGATTGTTGATTCTGTTGCTATTATAGTTGGAAACTTTTATCTTCTACCATATGTTCTATATATCTGAATTATTATTGATGAAGACTATTAATAATCTTAATTATCTTAAGTCATGATATTCTTTACTGGGCTAGTTGAGATCACCCTTTTCCTTTTTGTTCCATTGTTCTTCTCAGGAAGCGAGAATGTAACGGGAAGTAGTCGGGGTGTGGAATGATGGTTCTAGAAAGTGGTTTTAGCAGTCCTCACTATTTTTGCAAAATAATTTTATAATAATTTTAATGAGGACTCCTTTTGAGTTTGTATACTCTCTATTAGACAGTATTTGTATTTAAACTCACAGTATATGTGTTGTCGTATTTTACACGACAATTGTATTAATGAAGTCGTACTCGTTTTTGTACCATGTATTTGGTAACTTGGAATGGGTGATGTATACCTATTTTGGGGGCGTCACATTAATTGGCATATCACATATTATCCCTATATTCTGATCGACCAATTTAAAAACAAATTGTGACGCCCCCAAATTCAGGTACTTGAAACCCGTACTCGGTGCTTCACGATACCATTTCTATGAGCGGAATAATACTAATAATAATAACAATAATATAAAAATCAAACTTAATTTACATTTATCAAAGTCTAATCCCAAGTACGCAACCTTTACTATAATTCCTTACATGATAGATAATACATATCATTGTCTTAATACAGTTTAACTATTACAAAAGATACCATTTGTAAGACCCTAAATAATTAATAAATAAAATTTATTTTCCTCTATTTATTATTTTTGAAATAGTAAGGGTTGATTTGATTAATGTGGTTAGTTATGGGTAAAATGCGCAAATATTTTAAATAAGCAGGTGGTTATAAAATATTCATTGTTGTCGGGGAATATTCGTTTGGTCGTTAAATATTCTTGCTGTCGGGGAATATTCATACGACGGCGCAGTTTTTTGTGGGTCCCATAAGGGAAAGCGATTAGATGAAGAAAACGACAAGTATAAGTCGTTTATAAATAACGGCGTAGTTGTGACCGTTAATACTGTTGGAATACCCGGTGGTTAAAACACAGTAATACGCGTTGTTGCACAGTAGCACACGGTATTGCACCAATTATTGATTCTTACGTAAGAAGGCACTACTCAATAACTATTACAGTAGTTACTGTTCAGTATTTTATTTTATTGATTCAATAATTGTTGCGTTGATTTTTTTTATATTACTGTTGTTTCAATAATTGTCACTACACAGTATTTTCCATTATCGAAGCAATAATTAATATTATCTGAATAATATTAATAGAAAACATTATTGGCAATGTCTAGAAAGTTCTATCTAAGGAGAGGTTTGGTCACCTAATTGCGCGCCAGTAAGGAGAAATTCTTATTGGAAAGCCCCCTCTTTCCTGAAAACGGCCTGGTTGCCAGTACTGTGATTCTGTAATATTATTTGTGAATAATTAATTATTGATTTATATGATGATGAAAATATTGATTTTATATAGATATAGATGGAGAAAAATTTTAAGGTGACAATTGTTAAAAATTGATATATTATCTTTTCTAATAAAATAATATTTTATTATATTATTATTATATAATAATGGGGATATTTTTACAATGCATGTGGGATATATGAGTATATGAGGATGAGGAGTATTTTTGTTGCAAAAGTTGTTTAAAACATGTTAAACATGTCTGTGGGCCTATTTCTTGACTAATATTTAATTTTAGCCTGTAAAATCGCCCGTTTATGGATTTCGGTCAATTTCTATTTAGAATTTGGAAAACCTTTCTTCTGCAAAGTTGTAGAGAATTGAATTTCCTATAAAAAAAATGCGAGATTCGAATTTTCTGATAAAAGGGCTATTTATTATGAATTATTGAAGTTCCGAAGCTCCGAAATAATTGATTTTTGGAAGTTTAAAATAATTTAAATAAGAAAAACATTTTTTGTGTTTGGTGGGCATCTTTAACACATGCTACGTTGCTGAATTCAATTGATTCTAAGTGGGCGTAGACAAATTAATATATATATTAATATTTTATTAAATTTTCTACTTTGGTGTTCTAAGCATTTTTCTATAAATAGGGTGCTTAGGTTAGAATTGAAAATCACACCAGAAATTACAGATTTCTCTCTCTTTCTCTCTCGATATATTGAGCGTATTCTTGTGAGTATTTTAGTACTTTGAGTATTGCTATACGGTAAAAGTCTTTTCAACACTATATCCAGTATACCAGTCTGAAGTACTATCCTCTTTAGGTAAGGGATGTTATTTTATTCGAAAATGATATTATTTCTTCAATATCATTATGCCGAAATATTTGTTGGAAATTTTTTTGGAACTTTTTTATGTCGGGGTTACTATTCATGAGTTGCTATTCACGAGTTACTATTCATGAATTACTATTCACGAGTTACTATTCACGAGTACTATTCATGAAGCGTTATGAGATTTTTTGTGAAATTTCTATCTTTTGGTGTCGGAGTTACTATTCACGTATACGACACTATTCACGTATACGGCACTATTCATCGAAAAATGAAATTTCTTCTTTTCATCCAAATTATCTATTCTGGATACTAGCTTTAATTGTATCCATGGTTTAATCATTCTTGAATTTTACCCCACTCTAGTTATTTATGAAGTATTTTTGAATGGGAATTGTTTAAAGTACGAATCCTTAATATTTGTTCTTTTGCTTCACTAGATTCGTTTTCTTTAAAATATTTTTCATCATCCTCAGTCCTAAATGATGATATAACTGAATATCTTTGGCATGTGGTGCAAAGATGAATGATTTCTTGATGAATATCTTTGGCCCGTAGTGCAAAGATGAACAGGTGTTGAGATGAGCATGGCCGACTGATTAATATCTTTGGCCCGTAGTGAAAAGATGAACAGGTGTTTATATGAACATGACCAACTAATGAATATCTTTGGCCTGTAGTACAAAGATGAATATTTGATTCCAGATATATATTGATTGATGTTACAGGGATAAAATATCGACTATGAAATTTTAAATTCATATATAGAAGATAGTAGTTTGCATTCTCTACTTAACTCTTCTAATGAATTGTTATTTCTGCTGCGAAGATTGATTTAAAACTGGTTGTCTATTGTATTCTATTAGATTTTTCCCTGTTGAGGACTAACGATAATTTGTTCTATATTATCTTAGTCATAATGTTCTTTACTGGGCTAGTTGAGCTCACCCTTTTCCTTGTTGTTCCATTTTTCTTCTCAGGAGGCGAGAATGTAGCAAGTACTAGTCGGGGTGTGGAATGATGGTTCTAGAAGTGGTTCTTGTAGTCCTCATTATTCTATAAAATAGTGTATCAATAATTGTAATGAGGACTTATTTGAGTGTGGATATTGTCTAGATGACAATATTTGTATTTAAACTCACAGTTTTTATGTTGTATTAATAAAGTTGTAGTTATTTCTATACCATGTATTTTGACGACTCAGAATGGGTGTTGTATACCTATTTTGGGGGCGTCATAGTTGGTATCAGAGCTTAGGGATATGGTCTCTGGCGGAGATCGGGGAATAGTACTAGGAGGGGAGAGACGATTAATCCTTCGCTGGTATGTTATACCTAAGCTTATTTGTTGGTCAGTCGAACTATATGGTTAATATGTGATACGTTAATTTGTTTAATTAACCCTTGTTATATGGCAGTATTTAAGAATGACAGGTGAGAATATTAACGGTGGAGTTAATGAGACCGTGGAAACACTATTAATCACCACCCAGAGGAACGTGCAACAGGAAGGCAATATTCCTCCTGTAAACAACACCATTGAGCAGACGATAAACGACGGGATGGTTAGGAGTTTTTTGCAGTTCATGCAAAACCAGACGAGGGAGACTCGTGTACAAAATACGGGTAAAAATGATAGCAACGAGCGGCTTGTCACGGCCAAGCAGTTCAAAGAGTTGGGACCACCAGAATTTAAGGGAAAGCTGGATCTGATCATAGCGGAAACATGAATCAAGCAAATTACCAATGTATTCGATGTCTTGGGATGCACGGAGGAACAGAAGGTTCCATTCGCCTCCTTTATGTTCCATGGTGAGGCAGATTACTGGTGGGAGTCTGTGAAACGTACCCAGCCTGCCGCACTCCGCATATCTTGGGAAACGTTTCAGAAACTTTTCAACGAAAAATACTTTCCTGAAAGTATTCGCCATATAAAAGAGGTGGAGTTTATTAGACTAGAACAAAATAACATGACGGTGTCCCAATACACGGCGAAGTTCGCAGAGTTATCCAGGTTTGCACCTCATTTGGTAGAGAATGAGGAACGAATGATGAGGATGTTTCTGAGAGTTTTAAAACCCGAGATTCGGTAATATCTTATCTCTCATAAATTTTCTTTATATTTAGATGTTGTCAATGGGGATTAATTATTAGAGCGAGATAGCGAGTGCGTTCAACCAAGTGACCGCAACCAGGATCATACCGGTGACAGCAGTCATCAGAACAACAATAACCAGTGGAGAAAGAAAAATACGGATAAGAGCGACAACCACTCTGGTGGTAATCGTGGCTATGAAAATAGAAGAAGTTAGTCAGGGGGAGATTTTAAAAAGAGGAGATTCAACAATGACAATGCGAAGACGTCATTACCAGCAGCAACTGGTTTTAAGGGAGGAGAATGACCACCGGTCGTATGCTATAAATGTTGAAAAGAGGGACACATCAGCCCAAACTGTCCAGAACAGTTCAAGGTATGCTATAATTGTGGAAAGGAAGGACATATTGCTCAAGATTGTACGGTGGCGAAACCAAGTCCAGTGGGGATGGTGACTCAAAAGGTTGTTCTAGAAAAGTCAAAGTCAACGGTTCCTAGAAGAGCGTTTGTCGTGACTGGTCAACATGCGAGGAACCCAAACGAGGTGATCACGGGTAAGCTAATCATAAATTCATGCGAAGTTTATACATTACTAGATACCGGTGCTAGCCATTAATTTATCTCTCCTGCTTATACTCAACGTTTAAACTTGACTCCGGAGAAAATTAGACTTTGACTTATCTGTTGAAACTCCGTTATGAGAAACTTTCATTACATCCACTGTTTATAAATCTTGTTTGATCCAAGTTGGCACCATCGCATTTCCTGTTGACCTTATTTCTTTAAAGATACTTGCTTTTGATGTGATTTTTGGGATTGATTGATTAACTACTCATCATGCCAAAATTGATTGCTTTCGTAAGGTTGTTAGTTTCCATATTCCTAAACAACCTGTTATTCAAATTCAAACAACCAGACCATTGAAGTCAAACACTTTCATATCAAGCCATAAAGTCATTCGTTTATTGAAAAATGGATGTCAAGTTTTCTTAGCCCATGTTATGGACTTAAACAAAAATACGTCAGATTTGAATGATATTTCTATTGTTAGTAAATTTCCTGATGTATTTCCTGAAGAATTTCTTGGCTTACTCCCAAAGTGTGATATTGAATTTTGTATCGACTTTGAACCCGATAGAAAACCCATTTCTAAAATCTCATGGCTCCTATTGAACTTCAGGAGTTAAAAAAATTCAACTATAGAAGTTTGTACCCGAGCCTTTATCTGGTGACTTCCTTTGTGGAATACACCGAAGCTAGACTCTCCGTAGGGGATGCCATATTCATGCGGTAGTAAACTGATAGGTGTCATTGTGACGTGTTATCCAAGGTTGGGATATGAGTCACAGTTGAGAGCAACCTAAGTCAGTAATCGAAATACATAGCTTTTTATGCTTAGCTGGTTATTATCGAAGATTTTGTGGAAATATTTTCTCGAATCGCTACTCCATTAACGCAGCTGACTCGTAGAGATACAAAATTTGAATGGAGCAAGGAATGTGGGAAGAGCTTCGAAGAACTCAATAGGAGACTCATTTCGGCATATGTTCTAACCGTACGATCCTGGAAAAATGAACGTGGTAGCTGACGTGTTGAGTAAAAGATCGTATACGAGTACGAATGCGATATTGTCAAAGACCCATTTCGTATAACTTACAAATAATAGAGATGGAGATGAAAACTCTAGGTACCCACGTGATGATATACGAGTAAAACCGACTTTAATCGATAAAGTTAAAAACGTTCAAGCTACACACCGGAGCTAATGAATATGAAGAAGGAGGTACAAGAAGTTGTTATTCCAAAAGCGAGAATTGACGAGGTGAGGAAAGCTCAAACCTTCGATTTATTATTCCATTTGAAATCCTAGATCGAATAGGAACTATGGCCTATAGACTCGCTTTACAACTAAGTATGACGCCTGTTCATAACGTTTTTCATGTATCGATGTTACGTAAATATGTGGATGACCCGAACCATGCTATTGAGTTAAAACCGGACGAGATAGCCGAAGACTTAACGTATAAAGAGGTACCTGTCAAGATTTTGGATAGGAAGGAGCATGTCATACGCACGAAGGTCATACCACAAGTTAAAGTTTTGTGGAGAAACCATGCTATTGAGAAAATGACCTAGGAGTTGGAAACGGAAATGAAAGTGAGGTATCCTCATCTTTTCAAAACACCAGATACGTACGTCAATTTTGAGGACGAAATTTTATAAGGAGGGGAGGTTGTAAGACCCCAAATTATTAGTAAATAAAATTTATTTTCCTCTTATTATTATTTTTGAAATAGTAAGGGTTGATTTGATTAATGTGGTTAGTTATGGGTAAAATGTGCAAATATTTTAAATAAGCAGGTGGTTATAAAATATTCATTATTATCGGGGAATATTCGTTTGGTCGTTAAATATTCTTGCTGTCGGGGAATATTCATACGATGGCGCAGTTTTTTGTGGGCCCCATAACGGAAAGCGATTGGATGAAGAAAATGACAAGTATAAGTTATTTATAAATAACGGCGTAGTTATGACTGTTAATACTGTTGGAATACCCGGTGGTTAAAACACAGTAATACGCGTTGTTGCACAGTAGCACACAGTATTGCACCAATTATTGATTCTTACGTAAGAATGCACTACTCAATAACTGTTACAGTAGTTACTGTTCAGTATTTTATTTTTTTGATTCAATAATTGTTGCGTTGATTTTTTTTATATTACTATTGTTTCAATAATTGTCACTACACAGTATTTTCCATTATCGAAGCAATAATTTATATTATCTAAATAATATTATTAGAAAACATTATTGGCAATATCTAAAAAGTTCTGTCTAAGGAGAGGTTTGGTCACCTAATTGCGCGCCAATAAGGAGAAATTTTTATTGGAAAACACTCTCTTTCCTGGGAATGGCCTGGTTGCTAGTACTGTGATTCTGTAATATTATTTGTGAATAATTAATTATTGATTTATATGATGATGAAAATATTGATTTTATGTAGATATAGATGGAGAAAAAATTTAAGGTGACAATTGTTAAAAATTGATATTTTATCTTTTCTGATAAAATAATATTTTATTATATTATTATTATATAATAATGGCGATATTTTTACAATGAATGTGGGATATATGAGTATATGAGTATGAGGAGTATTTTTGTTGTAAAAGTTGTTTAAAACATGTTAAACATGTCCGTGGGCCCATTTCTTGACTAAAATTTAATTTTAGCCTGTAAAATCGCCCGTTTATGGATTTCGGTCAATTTCTATTTAAAATTTGGAAAACCTTTTTTCTGCAAAGTTGTAGAGAATTGAATTTCCTATAAAAAATTGCGAGATTGGAATTTTTTGACAAAAGGGCTATTTATTATGAATTATTGAAGTTCCGATGCTCCGAAATAATTAATTTTTGGAAATTTAAAATAATTTAAATAAGAAAAACATTTTTGTGTTTGGTCGGCATCTTTAACACATGTTAAGTTGCTGAATTCAAATGATTCTAAGTGGGCATAGACAAATTAATATATATATTAATATTTTATTAAATTTTCTGCTTTGGAGTTCTAAGCATTTTCCTATAAATAGGGTGCTTAGGTTAGAATTAAAAATCACACCAAAAACTACAGATTTCTATCTCTTTCTCTCTCGATATATTGACCGTATTTTTGTGAATATTTTAGTACTTTGAGTATTGCTATACGGTGAAAGTCCTTTCAGCACTATATCAAGTATACCAGTCAGAAGTACTATCCTTTTTAGGTAAGGGATGTTATTTTATTCAAAAATGATATTATTTTTTCAATATCATTATGCCGAAATATTAGTTGGAAATTTTTTTGGAAATTTTTCATGTCGGGGTTACTATTCACGGGATACTATTCACGAGTACTATTCACGAAGCGTGATGATGTTTTTTATGAAATTTCTATCTTTTGGTGTCGGAGTTACTATTCACATATACGGCACTATTCACCAAAAAATGAAATTTCTTCTTTTCGTCCAAAATATCTATTCTGGATACTAGCTTTGATTGTATCCATATTTTGATCATTCTCAAAATATCTATTCTGGATACTAGCTTTGATTGTATCCATATTTTGATCATTCTTGAATTTTACCCCACTCTGGTTATTTATGAAGTATTTTTGAATGGGATTTGTTTAAAGTACGAATCCTTAATATTTGTTATTTAGCTTCACTGAATTCGTTTTCTTTAAAATATTTTTCATTATCCTCGGTCCTAAATGATGATATAACTGAATATCTTTGGCCTGTAGTGCAAAGATGAATGATTTCTTGATAAATATCTTTGGCCCGTAGTGCAAAGATGAACAGGTGTTGAGATTAAAATGACCGACTGATTAATATCTTTGGCCCATAGTGCAAAAATGAACCGGTGTTTAGATGAACATGACCAACTGATGAATATCTTTGGCCTGTAGTGCAAAGATGAATGATTTCTTGATGAATATCTTTGGCCCGTAGTGCAAAGATGAACAGGTGTTGAGATTAACATGACCGAATGATTAATATCTTTGGCCTATAGTGCAAAAATGAACAGGTGTTTAGATGAACATGACCAACTGATGAATATCTTTGGCCTGTAGTGCAAAGATGAATATTTGATTCCAGATATATATTGATTGATGTTACAGGGATAAAATATCGACGATGAACTTTTAAATTCATATATAGAAGATAGTAGTTTTCATTCTCTACTCAACTCTTCTAATGAATTGTTATTTTCGCTGCGAAGATTGATTTAAAACTGGTTGTCTATTGTATTCTATTAGATTTTTCCCTATTGAGGACTAACGATAATTTGTTCTATATTATCTTAGTCATAATATTATTTATTGGGCAAGTTGAGCTCACCCTTTTCCCTGCTATTCCATTTTTCTTCTCAGGATGCGAGAATGTTGCGAGTACTACTCGAGGTATGGAATGATGATTCTAGAAGTTGTTCTAGTAGTCCTCACTATTCTATAAAATAGTGTATCAATAATTTTAATGAGGACTTATTTGAGTGTGGATATTGTCTAGATGACAATATTTGTATTTAAACTCACAGTTTTTATGTTGTATTAATAAAGTTGTAGTTATTTCTGTACCATGTATTTTGATGACTCAGAATGGGTGTTGTATACCTATTTTGGGGGCGTCACACCATTAAACATATTTTGTTTGCTTTCCTTTTCCCTTGTTCTTGGTCGAACCTCCTAGCTGTTCACACTTAGCTGAAAACATTTAAATTAAGCAAGGATGAGCATTTGAGTGCCCAACAAGTAATAACAATTATAAATATAATTAACTGAAAGGATTAAATGTTTTCTTTATACATCACTTCTACAATGATTCAATAGTTGTGAAGTAAACTAAACCGATAATAATAACATAACAACTCTATCTCAAATTTTTGAAACTACGTACTGGCTGTAAATGGTTATTAGTTGACAGGCTACGAACATTGTTTTTAGTTTTCGCTAAGGTTTAGCAGAACTTCATCTGTAAACTGTCATAACTTACAGGCACGAGGGTGATCTGCCCAGTGTGCCCTGTACTGATCAATACTACATGCAAGAACGATATTATCGTTCACTCTGTCCGCCTTGGGCGCGTAAAAGTTTTCCCTTGATCAAGATGTTCATACTTATTTTGGAATCCGAACCAAAATAATTTGATTGGATACAAAGAGGTTTTATCATATTCAACGATATTTCTAAATCTGTGTCTAGCTGGTCAAATAGCTTAGACGACTTATATATATATATATATATATATATATCAACATATGATTAAATACAATGATTATCCAAGTGGGGACACTTGTATAACCATATTTTGAAATTAACGAACAGAATATATATATGAGTTATATAATATAATATCATGTTGATAAACAATGATCGGATATAATATATACGACAATAGGGTTAATAATCTAGTACAATAATAATATAAATCTGAATCTTCTTAATCATGTCCATTGCATAACAAAAATGCAAAGGTAGGATATTTGTCTGGTCTGCTACTTACAGTTACGCAACTTAGTTTTTATCTTTTATGTCGAGACCTATCATTAATAAGATCATTTTATAAATTAGAAATATATATCATAACACATAATACTACTTATCGCAGTCAGCACATAACCTAATCACATTGTCACATATGTTTAACAGTCATTGAATCACAAACAAACACTTTATCAAGTCAACCTATCTAAGTCCATATCAATTTCTGAAACATGTCGGTGTACCGACAGCTTTATCGGGTAATTATCGAGTCTAAGACTCTATCCTGTAACTTAGTATCTGTAAGTATTAGTCATATTATTTTTAAATGACTTAATATAATTTTAAAACATTTATTATATTTTATCATGAATTTTCAAACATCGAAATCATTATTAAATTATTTAAATATTAAACAATTTTATTATCATTAATATTTAATTAATATTAAACTATTAATGAAACCATTACCAAAATATTAAAGTTATTTATAATAACTTAAAATATTTTTAAAGTATTAATTTTACCCTTAAATGATTTTTAAAATATTTAAAATCATTTTTTAATAATTACCATTAATATTTGATTATTAATGTACTATTTATCAAAATATTGAAAGTCATTAAGTATAACTTAATAATATTTTTAATTCATTTATATCCTTTTTAAATGATTTTTAAATTAACAAAACCATTTTTAAACTATTTATTTAATATAATTATTGAATAAATTTAATATTATTAATATTATATTAATATCATTAATATTAAGTTATTAATGAAATTGTCCTTTAAATATTAAAAGTTATATTTTATAACTTAAAATATCTTTAAACACTTTAATTTCATTTAAAATGATTATTAAAATATTAAAATCATTTTTAAACTAATTTATTTAATATAATTATTAAATAACCTTAATATCATTAATAATAATTAATTAATGAATTTTACCTTTAAATATTGAAAGTTATATTTTATAACTTCAAATATTTTTAAATACCTTATTATTATTTAAAATGATTTTTAATATAATAAAATTATTTTTAATTTATTATTTAATCCATTTATCAAATAACTTAATTATCATTAATATTAATTTATTAATGAATTTCATAAAAAAATATTAAAAGTCATTAAAAATAGCTTAACATATTTTCTTATATCATTATATAATTTTAAATGATTTTTCAAATATTAAAATCATTTTTAAATAATTTATTTAATATATAATTAAATAAATTAAATACTTTTAATATTTTAAAAATATTAAATAATTATGAAATATATTAAAAATAATTAAAAACTAATTTTTAGACCTGAAAATAATTTTTAATAATTTAATTTGTATTTTTAATAATTAAAAACTAATTTTTATATTTATTTAATTAAAATAATTAATTTATAAGAAAACTGTCGCTAAAGACCCCCTATAGCGATAGAACCGTCGATGTAGGTGTTCTTCGCGTTCTTGGCCAAACCCAGAAAACTCATGTCAAAAAACGAGGGGGTGAGTTTGACCAAGCACACAGATCAGATCGATGCATTTATGGGCAATCTAATGATTGGAGGTTGTAGTAATAATGTAACACTATAAGATCCAACAACAACAAAAGTCATAACATTCATCAACAGAAAGATCTAAGCTAATTAAAACACTGTCAGAGTTGTTCTTCATTTATGGGTTTGCCCAGAAATGAAGAACAGTTCGACTGTTCATATTTGGGCTTCCACAACTTGAATTCATGTTGATGTTTAGGTGATTTAAGGGTCCCAGGTTGTAGACCACATGCAAAACAACAGATTGGATACATAATATTGATATAAGAACATCACAAAATCAAGATCTAAGCCGGTCAACCACTGTCAGAAATCATGTTCTTGATTTTTTGGAAATTCCAGAAAACCAAATACGTGATCATCTTAGCTGGTTTGACCATCCATATCGTTCAATCTATTGATGCTTTCAAGGATCGAAAAGTTTTAAACTGAAGTCCATATACCATTTTACAAATCTATTACAGCAAAAACATCATAACCACAAAACACTGACAGATCCAAGGCCAACAAAAGCTTGTCAGACACTGAAAACCCATTTCTAGGTTACCTAGAAACTTGCAAGTCATGGTCGATCAACGTCGTTTGACCTTCCATAACTTGCAATATATATATGATATAAACCTGATTTCAAGCCAAGATCAAAGAGCACATATTAGACTACAACTACCAACTTTCAAAACATAAAACGCATTAAAGATCACAAATATATAAGGCCTGACATTAGGTTGTCAGAAACAAAAATTATTTTTCCAGACTTTTGAAATCTTTAAATTCAAGCCTATAGATGTTATGGATCTAACATCTATCAACCCAGATCATCATTATACATTATATCTAACATGTTTAACACACACAAAAACAACATCTAAAATGGGATCAATGGACATATTTTAGCTAGGGTTTTTATACCTTTTCTAAGCTTTAATTTTGATTCTGACCTTCTGATTTGTTAATGGAGTTCATGGGGCTTGATCTTGTGACTGATATATATTTCGTGGGTTTTAGAGAGAGAAGCTCTAGGATATGTGTTTATACAAAATGAACTAACAAATGATATATTTTCTCTCTCCTTGATCTTATATAGATGTTGGATGCAATGAACTTGTACGATATAATGACTGATATGTGTTGATTTTTCTGAGATTTGTCACATGGGTTTGTATAGGGTTTGCCAACAACTCTCCCTAGGTCAAAATCTATGTTTTTAGCTTTAATAATGTAAGGGGTATTTTGGTCAATTGGCTTGGAATTTTAAGGGCAATTGTGTAAACTTGTCTCAAATCCTTAGGGTTTAACCCTAAGGTCTTGCACAATAAGTTTGTAGGATTTCTAATTAAGCAAATAAATAAATAAATAAAATTTTAGTTTCTAAAAATTATAAATTAGGTTTACTTAATTAGATTAGATTCCTTAATTACACTATGTGGGCAAGGAAATCGTGCCTTGCTGGTTAGGGTTTCGTGTTGGCTGAGGACGAGAGAAACCCACGAAGAGCACGGAATTGATTGATTGATTGAAGATGGGAGAATGGCAGGTGGGCGATTACTCCAACGACTCGTGGCAGAACTCCTAGAATCCGGAAACCGGGTTAGGGTTATTGGGATTCCAAGAGCCTTCTTGTTGAGTCCTTTGAGTTGAGAGCGAGTATCCAAACCCTTTAGTACTTTTAGGTGGAATATCCAAGCCTTAAGTCACCAAAAGAGTTCAAGTCTTATGTCTCTAGAGAGGTCCTCTTCCCAATGGAATGGAAGGGGTATTTATAGGGTTCAATGGAAAGTAGTCATGTGCAAGGCACATGCTTTCAGGGAAATTCCAGAAACACCCTTTAGTCATTAGAATAATTCGCATATTGCCCTGTCCTTCTAGCCGCCAATCCAATCCCTCAATCAATTCCCAAAATGAGCCGCCTCCACGAGTCTTCTATCTCGGGACGCGTGGAGGCTTCTCCCGGGTCTAACACATTTATTTTTGACTTTTCCGTCTTTATTCCATTAGGTTATGTCAACCCTAATTTGCACATTTAATGAGGTCGTGGAACCCTAATTGTGCATTTAATTCAATTAGGTCATGTGAACCCTAATTTTACACTTGCGCCCACATTTGCCCCCTGCACGAAAGTCGTATTCCCAAATAGACGATCGTGCAAGAAAATTGTATACCTTTGAATGATTTTACAGGGCTTCACTTTATAGGTCTTGTATGATAATGGTCCTAGTAGAGAGAACCCCTATGGAGCCAAACCCTTAGGGTTAAACCCTAGGGAGACAAAACCTATCAGGGCTCTACCTTGGACCTATTGGGAATTCCTCCAAAAATATGTCCATAGCTTGCCCAAGATTTATTTCTTTATTTTTTCCTGGAACAAGAGAAATGATCAAATAAAATTAAATTTAATAGAATCTTTCTTTTGGTAAATCAGATCTTTCCCTTTTTACCAAATCAGATCTTAATTAATTTTGTTTTTCGAAAATAAAATCAAATATTAATCTTATTTTGGAAATAAAATCAAAGCTTTCTTTGTTTTGGAAATAAATCAAATCTTTCTATATTTTGGAAATAAACCAAATCTTTTTTTATTTGAAAGCAAAACATTATATATATATATATATATATATATAATCCATTTTCAAAAATTAACCCTTATTGGGAATAAAATTAAATCTTCTTTATATTTAGCAAATAATATCTTTAATATATTTCTATTTAGAAATAAATTCAAAGATACTTATCTTTTGGAAATCAGCTTGAATCCTGTTGGACTTCGGCACAGAAACGCACAGCGAAAATTAAAATTTTAAAGCAATTTCCGAAACCCTAAAACAGGATCCATGCGAAAAATCAATTAATTCAGAGGTTTAGAGATTATACCAGATATAAAAAACGAGAATCTGAAAACGACTGCGCCTCGAATCTCCAACGCAATACAAACCGATTGCGCCTCTACGGTATCCACACGAACGCCGCACGAACCGTCGAACGATTCTGCAATAAGAAGGACTTGTGGTACTAGCCACCAAAAGGAATGGATTTTCTGAAACTGTTTTCTCTCTAGTCTCTCTCTAAGAGCGGCTAGGGTTTTTCAATTATTATATATGCCTAAGTAGCTGCTATATATCATATATATAGTAGTTAAAAGGAATTAATCAAATCAAAACCTAATTTCATAAAATCTGAATTTATTTATATATATCTCTTAATTAAGTCTTACTTAATTAATATACATATATACAAATTATCCTTTTAATTTAAATTCGTGATTTAAATACTATTAATCATATTAATATATTTAAATCCTTAAAATTTAAATTAATTCTCTTTTAAATAACGTTCTATGTGTGTGACCCTATAAGTTATTATTACGTTGGCAATAATTTTAAAATCATATTATAAAATTATAAACAATGAGCGGCATCTAGTAATGCATCACTGCTACCCAAGTAATAATAAGATCGATGATTCGATGCAACCTTTTCGTGACCAATATTTCAATGTAATTTAATCCTTTTAACCTTAATATCCTAGATTAAACTCGAGTCATGGAATGTATCATACTCTTCATAATTTAATCTCAGTTTTCTTGATCAATGAGTAGACTATATGAAACAAATCACTATTTGAGCATGGCCATGCATTTCATAGTCCTACTCAATCAAGAGGCCTATGGATATCACCCATAATATATAGGATGGTTAAATTCCATCTAGATCACTCATATTTCTCACACGATTAATGATGAACCCAATAATCACCTTTATAGTCCACCCTATTAAAGGTGACATTTGATGATATCAAAGTACATAAATTCTCGTGTAGTAATATAGCGATTTCAGGTCGGAGGACCATTACATCATTGTCACTATGAGAATTGCTAATGACACTTTGCATAATGCTCCATATAGAATTCTCATGGTGAGTCTGTCCAGTACATCGTTCTCTAACATATACCTATGCATTGACTTAATATCTCATATATTTATGACCAATGAGATTTTGTCATCAGTCAATCCACATACTAGTCTCAATGCATCATTGTTGTCCCATCAACAATGATACTCGATAAGAGACATTTAAGAACATTGATACTAATGGTAATATATAATCGCATGTTCAAGTCATATACTTGAAACTATATAAATTGTATCACTATTCTAACGAATTTTATTATGTTAAAAATTATATTATGCAGTAAATAAAACCATAATAAAATCATATATTTATTCAATCAAATATAATATCAAAACGTTAAGCAATTATATCAAATAATTGGCCTCTAGGGCATAAACTCTAACAAATCCTTCCCTTAATGAAAAAAGAGTGATTACTTCCTTTTCCGTTGTAAGCATACTTTGGGGGCTATACATGTATTCATATGTATGCATCGCCCAAGTCATTCACGCCTCCTTGCTTATCTTGCTTCATTTTGGATTTTCTTTCTTCCTACAAGCTAGGAAGATCCTCAAGGGAGCAACAAGAAGACATTCCTCAATCCGAGCGAGAGGTAACGAATCCGAGTGAGAGGTAATAGAGAAAATTCCTTCCAATAGGACCGAACCCTAAGGGATGAACCTTAAAGGGTCGAACCCTATGGGGAAACCCGAGCCTTGGAGCTTCATTCCTTCTTCTATTTGTTCTTTTTTATTATTATTATTTAAGGCAATTGTAATCTTTCTTTGTTTCTGAGCCCCATCACCTTGATCATATCTTGGTTTTTTCCCTCAGAATTCATCAAAGAAGACTATAATTTTCGCGGCGAATGTGCACTCGTTCCAAGCAGTTTGATTTATGGAGCAACAGGACCTCAAAGGAATGAGTAGAGGGAACAACCTCTAGGGGGGGCGAACCCTAGGGGGTCAAACCCTACACAATTTTTTTTTCAGGACTCCCCAATCTTTCTTTTGTCTTCCGAGCCCCATTAACTTGATTACATCTCAGTTTTCTCCCTCGGATAATAAAGAAAGACTTGACGTTTTGTCCACGAAGGAAGAAAAAATGCTTTATATGCAGTGAAACCGCTCCAGATGGCCAAACCCCTAGGGGTGAACACTATGGGGCCAAACCCTATGGGGCCGAACCCTAGGGAGCCGAATCCTAGGGGGGCGAACCCTAAGGAGAAATCCATGTTTTGGGCGAAAAAATGAAGTTCGAGACGAGCAGTTACTATTTGGAGTGTAACTTTTGATCAATTTGGAGTTTTGTGGCCCGTAATAAATCAAAACGACCGTATCGATGAGCCCTACAAAAGTCATCGCTACACCATGACATAAGCCGTTATAAGTCCAAAAAAGGCTCCGAAGGATGCCTTTTGGATGTCCGAAGTTTTTTTGAAAATTTTCAGGAAATTTTTTCTTACATAATTATGATTCCTAACACCTCCTAACATTGTTTCTTCTTCTTTTCAAGTGTTTTTAGGCTTAAATCTCAGACTTTCCTCTTTGTCATAATAAGCATTCTGCCGACCCGAGAATCACTAAGGAGGCCCCGTTTCTCAATGATTGGGAAATGGCTCCCCTCTTTGGTTTTTTTTGACGTCGTTTGGGAGCAAGTCCAGACTTATGACCGTACAATTCTTCTTCTGCCAGATAGGGAATGCTTGTTCCTATATACAGCGGCTTGTGGAGGTTGGGATGACCTTCCCCCTTCCAATTGCATTCCCCTTCTATGCATAGAGTAACAAGAGTACCCTTTCAGTTCCCTTCACTCCTTGTCTGATTCATTTAGGCTCCTTCAGGAATGGCATCATTGGATCGACGAGTACTTGGGAATGTTAACTATGTGGGTATACTGAAGAAAGAGCTGACATTCCTCAATACATCATGCTATGTAGGGACATTCGTATCCAACCAGGTCCATGGTGCTCCTTTATATGTCATTCGCATCCAATCAGGACATTCTTCATTCATCACTGCTTGGGGGAATGCACTTCTACTATGGAGGACGTCTATGTCATCTACTAGTAAGTATTTGCCCCCTGCGCGTGAGTCACGCCTTTGGTGAGATGATCGCACAAAATATTGTAAGTGTTGAAGTCTTGATTCCAGTGTCTGAACACTTCGTGGGGCTTGATGTTTTGCAAGCCTCGAAAAATGAAAGTCCTTGGAGAGGGAACCTCTAGGGAGCAAACCCTAGACGGGCGAGTCTTAGAGGAGCTCTCTTGTGACATTTTGAAAATCTTCAATCTAATCTTTCGTACCCTCTCTGAAAATTTCTCTTTTCTTTAAAATCAAGAAGTCATTGAGAACAAAGAAGCCCATGAAGGCCTGAAAGCCTCGAAGGCTTGATAATCTCGAAGACCTGCTGATAGCTTCGAAGGCCTGATAGCATCGAAGACCTGCTGATAGCTTTGAAGGCATGATAGCATCGAAGACCTGATAGCCTTGAAGACCTGATAGCCTTGAAGACTTGATATCATCAAAGACCGGAAGATAGCCTTGAAGACCTGCTGATAGCTTCGCAGACCTGCTGAAAGCTTCGAAGGCATGATAGCCTCGAAGGCCTGCTAGCCACGAAGACCAAGCTTTAGGTATTCCTCTATCATCAATTTGATAGATCATGACCTTTACATCATGAACTTCTGTAAAAAAAAATTCCATTTCCTGTATCAGAAAATTATATACATTTATTTCATACAAACTAACACTTGAATCTATACTCTTTTTTTAGAAATTTAAAAAAAAATCAAGTATAAGTGAAAGTTTGTCAATTTATTGATAATAAAATTTCTTTTAACGAAAAGCATAATGTTTCATATAATAAATCTTGCTTTTGTCGGTGAAAGCATAACGTTCACCACTTTTAGAGATTAAGTGTAACTTTTTCGCGGTTAAGGGCTTATACTCAGGCGCCTCAAGTACTTTTATTAAAGTTAAAAGTATAACCTTTTGGGTCTGAGGACATATAGTCAGGTGCCTCATTCACTTTTGATGATAAAGTGTAACATTCATCTGGGTACCTCATCACTTGGGTCGTCCAATTTCTTGGCAAATGCAGTATACGAGGACTTGAAATCAGGTACCTCGTCACTTGGGTCGTCTAATTTCTTGACAAGTGCAGTCAACGAGGACTTTGAAATTGGGTGCCTCATCACTTGGGTCGTCCAATTTCTTGGCAAGTGCAGTCTACGAGGACTTGAAATCGGGTGCCTCGTCACTTGGGTCGTCCAATTTCTTGGCAAGTGCAGTCTACGAGGACTTGACCACCATTTTAGAGTGGACCGCTATCTTGGGTGGGGTTTTTTTTTATTATTCGTCAATTCTTGTGCCTCCTCCCTTGGTCATCCAATTGCTTGGCAAGGGATACTCCTGAGGACTTAAACCACCATTTTTGGTGAACCACCATCTTGGGTGGATTTTTTAACTCATCTGTAGTTCAGAGTTTTTTCTGATGGTACGTAGAGTCAGTATTTGAGTTCTTGACTTTTGGGACTGCACCATGGGTGATAGTGTTGCACGTTTATTCTCCTAGTTCAATCTCCTCGGCCGCCAATTTCTCATAGTATATCCTCCGCATACTGTAACAGTCCATAGTGGAATGCCCTGCGTATTGATGGTAAACACAGAAGTCTGATCTTCTTTTCATTTCTTCGGTTACAACCAACCGAGGCCTTGGAGGTTTTATAACTGTGTGCTCGACCCATTGTTCATACAGGCTCCTGAACGCCTTCTCGTTGCATGTGATAGCCTCCAGAACTGGCATTCTGGTATACTTGTCTCCATGTTTTTCTCCGCTTCGTTCAAATTTCTCATTATTCTCCCTCTTGCCCCCTTGTGATTTTGATTGAGAATCCACCAAAGCCACAGTTGATGTCCTCTTGCTCTTCAATGTATCCATTGCATGACTGGTGGGAAATGTCATGATTCCCCCCAAGTCTTGTGCAAAAGATAAGAGGGTCGCAAATGAATCACACACCTTGGTAATGAGGTGGGGCTTGAAGGCGTCTAAAGCACCATTGTTGCATATGTTAACCAAGTTCTTTTCTTCAATTGGTTCTACACACTTCTGTACTTGGGCCTTGAACCTATCCACGTAATCTGACAGCTCCTCGTTTGGCTTCTGCTTGAATCGCATGAGCTCTACAATGGTTACTTGTTTCTGCACATAGAAAAATTTCTTAAAAAATTGCAGTTTTATATCATCCCAATCATGGACTGATCCCTTCTCCAAGTTGCAGTACAAACTGAAGGCATTATCCGTCAAAGTCTTGTTGAATTCTCTCATCAACAAATTGTGATTGTTCTTTTCATCATATCCTAATCACGGAGACATTGACTCCACGAACCTGGCAATGTGTTCCCTGGTATTTCCTTTCTCCCCATTATATTTTGGAAATTGCGGGGGATGTTCGATATACCTTGCCTGGTAAGGTTGTCTCCGAATATGTGCCAGGTAAGGTGGAGTAAAGTCCAACTCTGAAGGTCGGGATGTCTGCCTGTGAAGTTGATTGATCACATCGATCATATCATCCTTTTTTACATATTGGCTCATAGTATGGACTCTCTGTGGTACATAAATTGACTGGTGTACACTGACATCATGTAAATTCTATATCGGTGGTGCTTGTGGGACGGTTTGTTGAATGAGGCTTGGGAAGGTTGGCATCTGCACTTGTGAAAATACGGGGATAGTGGTCGGAATGATGTTTGTCTTAGACTGGCTGACTTCCAATCTGGGTTGTGGCACGTCGCCACTATTCTGGGGTTCCAAGTGGATGATTGGGATGGACTGATTCTCCATCAATGGAGGTGCTATTTGATTCTCCTTATTGTTGTTATCGTTGTTGTTGTCCTCCACTCCTACCGGTTCTCCTTGTGAATTGTCTGGGAGCATGGCATTGAAAGCGGGAATCTGCATCAACTGCTGGTGGAAATTTCCCATTTCCTCTTACTTCATGTGCATCTCCAGCATCATAGCCATCATTATCTCTTGTACTTCCTGTACTTCCTTCAACGTCTTGAGCATCTCCAGTTGCACAGCATTTGCCTGATCTCCTCTTTCTTCCTCGATTTACCTTCCCACGCCTGTCTGCCTGACATTCTCTGGTTGTTGCTCAGCCATGTATGGTGATTTTGAGCTTCCTTCCGATGCGTCTTCAAGGATGGGTTGATTGAGATTTAGATTCACGCCTTGGAAAGCTTGACTTGCTTGCCTTAGAACTGGACCCCGGTGAGGTAATGCTGGTTGTTGGTGAAGCTCTTCATGTTGTTCTCCCACTTCGAGTTGTGGGCATACCCTTCACGAATTCTACACCCACTACAAAAATATGGGGCTTTAGCAACAAACAATTTTCGTTGCTAAAAGTGCCAAATTTCGTTGCAAAAGGATTTTGGCAACGATTTTACTGTCGTTGCGTCTTTCGTTGCACAATTGCACAATGAGCATTGCTAATTGTTCCGCAATGAACGTATTTTTTTCGTTGCCAAAAGTAATACATTTTGCAACGAAATTTGCCTTTCGTACACAGACATCGATCCTTTAGCAACAAAATGTATTGTTGCAAAATAATTAAAATGTCGTTGCTAAAAACCCCATTTCGTTGCAAAAGCCTGCTAATTAGCAACGAAATGAACTCTTTTTTTTTTGCAACGACCATAAATTTTCGTTGCAATTGACACCATTTTGCAACGACATTTTTCGTTGTAGTAAATTATGAAAATTGTTGCCTAAACTTGCTTTCGTTGCGGAATGTAAACTTTTTAGCAACGATTTTCGTTGCTGATTATATTATTTGGCAACGACATTATGTTGAATTAGCAACGAAAAATGTTTGTTGCTGGTTATTTTTCAATAGAAACGAAAGTCGTCGATTAGCAACGACATTATATGTTGCCGTTTCTTTATATGTGCAATGAAAGTTGATATGATTTGCAACGATAAAAAATGTTGCCTTTTATGTTAGTATTAGCAATAATATCCTCTTAGTTGTTATTAGGTTAATTTTTCGTTGGCAAATATTAAATTTTTAATGTCATTAGCAACGAAAATTTGTTGCTAAATGTATAAAAAATTATTGATATATTAAAACTTGTTCAATGTTTTGGTAATGAATTATATTGTTGCCAAATCAAAATTTGACATTCTTTTTGTGTACCTGGCTGGCTCAATGTCCCCATAGCAAATAATGACAAAAATACAAAAAACTAAAATATTATTAAATTAATAAAATAATCCACTACATATTCATTCATTATCTTTACAATTAACCATCTAAAACTACCTCAGTTCTTCAATCAAAGTATAATATCGTCTCTTGTCTTCCGTAAACGTAGCACGAAAATTTGATACCCAGTATTGTAAGGCAGGTCGTAGAAGCAGTCTTTCTGCACATTTAAAAATAATAGCAAAATCAAGAAAATGAAGCAAATAGGTCACTAGAGGCACTTAGTGCCAAAATCAATACATAAAGACAATAGAGTTGCTACGTGATACTAATGTACACTGTAAATTAGGATACTTGTGTATATAAGCTAATAAAAAGATTAAAATTTATGACTGATTTTTTGAGTCAAATTTCCCCTATTTTTCAAATTCATATATGGGAGAGTTTACATGTTAACATGCCTTAATTTAAAATAAAAAAAAAAAGAAAAAAAAATACACAGCGGCAAATATTTTTAAATATTTTAACCTTATTATGTTTTTTAGTAATTAATACCATAGCGGTTCCAGTAATAATGGCAGCTAAGCTTTTAGAATGCCTAAGACAATGATAGGAGATTGAGAAAAATGGACATTTATCCTTTTCTTATAATTTGAATGTATAGTCGTGCATAGAGGAGAAATCAAAGTAATAAAAATAATATCGAGTAAAAGAACAATATTGCAATGATATAAATTCATTATCTTAGATGAGTGCACACGTACATACTCTGGAAAATGACATGACTCAATTGAACTTTCAAAAAACTGAAAATAACATAATGCTACAAACCTTCAAGTGAGCAGCAGCCCACGAGTCCAACAAAATTTTGGAGCAGTAGCAAAGCAGCAACTACGTCATAGCATAACCACAAGCAGGACCCAGCAGCCTTTTACCAAAATAGCTAACAGCATAGCACATACAGAATGAGGTTGCATATGCTAGCCCATGCAGCGCACCCCATACAACTGTCTACAACAGCAAAAACATCTGCTGCAGACAACAAGACCCAAACAGACCCAACTTTACATACCCAATAATAGACCAAAAGCCATTCCAGTCAGAACCAACAAAGGATTTGTTGCAGAAAATCGGTGATGGTTGCGGATAATATTGAAGGGCATACACTAAATAATAGAACAATCATTTTGGGAAGTTTCACTATACAAACGTAAGAGGGCAACCTCAGCCATAGATAAATCAACAGTCTTATAAACTAGTTTGTACCAGCAGTATGCACATGGCCACCTAATAGTGCTTTGTTGACTAAAGAATGGTTTCTAAAAGTGAATACAAAATGATGGGTATGGTTGTGGTTGTTAATAAGCATTGGGACAACCCATGTATGATGAATCATCAACTAATTACAGTTAAGCTACTTTGTATTTTTTTTGAATCTGTAGCATTACCCCCATGGGGTAGCGAACTAATAGGCATATCAAGTAAAGTTCAGAAATGTAAGTGCAGTATGGCAGCTTCTTCACCCTGCTGAATTACAATTTACAGGAGAAGAAAAAATAAATGAAACGATAAAAAAATAATAAAAATCAGAAATGAATCCAAGAAGAAAAACATTTTGACATCCACAATTGTAACACTCCAAGATCGTTGCTGAAATTTAGATTTCTTACATCTGATTCAATGCAGTGCAGGAACTAATGTTCTGAGGAATTGCCCCTTCCAAATTGTTATTAGCAAGATTCCTACAAAAGAATGACCAACAAACTTCAAATAAATAAAGGATCAAACAAGAAAATTATATTAGAGAAAATCAAGATGTCAAGACTCACAATTCAAAAAGCTGCTCCAATTTACCAAGTTCAGCTGGAATACCACCAATTAGTTGCAGTTGTTTCACCTCCTTTACGGTGTATTTTCAACTGCTAACCTATTCCTGCTTGAGATCGACTATGAATTCAGTACTTCCTAATTAAGACCATGATGATGGCTAATAATGCCCCATCCTTCCTGGTTGACTGTCCGCCAGAACCAAGGTATTGCATATATTTATCATATTTAAACCTGAAAGAAATAGTATTGAGTTTTGCGTAAATACCACAACTTCCAAGTATGTTTACAAAACCAAAAAAAAATTAAGTACAAAACAAAA